>BMAO01001152.1:0-22975 GCA_019973975.1 Trichonephila clavata | reverse complement strand
TTGTGTTTCTTCTTTCAAGCTACGATGGGAATGTTCTCAAGTTCTTTTTTGTTCGATGTCTAGTTTCTTAAAAATTTTCAAAGAATCTAAAATATCACTCATGTATTTTTGCATTTTTTTATGGTCTCTTGACACTATTTGTCTAGTTTCTTAACTATTTTAAATAAAAAAAATTTAAAAATGAGTCTGGAAAGGGGAAATTTTTTATTAAATGAAAAGTAAGTGAACATACTCAAGGAGAATGTTTCACATCTCTGATAAAAGTTTTAAGAGTTAAAAATTATGTAAATAAAAAAATGATTACTTAGAGCACAGCATGCAAATTTTTTAATAATCTGATTCAGTAGCCATACTTTACATCATGTAAATTTAAACTAAGTCAAATTAATGTTTAAAACTTAAGAAAAATTACTGAAAAATTTTTTTTTCGTGTTTTGAAGAGGTTAGAAGAAAAAGAATATAAACATAATTTTAAATAAGATTCATTAAAAATTTCTCATAAGATTAGAAATTGCATCATAAAAATATTTCCAATTACAAAATCAATTTTTAATTAACATGCTGATTTGATTTAATTTCTAACTATGAGCGAGTGGTGCGCACAAGGAGGATCCCCGATTCCACCCAACCCCCATCACACTTGATTTTTTTTTTGTAATTTATAATCCTATGTATATAGTACTTAAAATCTATTGAATTATTAGTTGTTAGTATTAATTTTATTAATTAATGCTAATTATTTTCAATAAATAATTTATTTTTACTGTTTTTGTGTTTTGTTGTCAAATTAATGTTAAATTCGACAGTAAAATGAGCTACTAAAAACAGAGCTTGTAATTTAAATGACGAAAAAGACAATTACATTTATCGGGGTACCTCTATCTCTAGAATTCCATGCTATATGCCATGTGATAATTTTTAAACCAATCTAACGAGCAATAACCTGCTTTACACAACGATTTTAAAAGGAAAAAATATATATTTGTCAATTAAATCAATCAGCCACGTGTTGGCCCCAGGGAGGCGTGTTCAAAATCTTAGGGGTCCGTGATGTTAGGCTGATACATACAGCGGGACCGCGGTGATTGAATGTTTCAGAACCACTGCCCTAGCGAATTTTTTTTAACTGTTGTTTGATCATAAAATCGCTTTCCGTTGAGGAACCATGATTATGCAAATGTGAGCTGCTATATAAAGCCAAACGAAGAGAGAGAGGTACATAATAGATGGTCGTATGGCTGATACTGAAAATATATAATTATAACAATTTAAGTCATTCAGTAAAGATAGCTTGGATCTCAAAGGAGAAAGATCGTCAGTGTTGCAGAATTAATAATCACAGTTACGTACCTTAAGAATTTTTTTAATACTTAGGCTAATGATTAAGGTGACCGTTCCCTTCCTTTAAGACAGTGATTCCCTAAGTGGTCTATATAGAACCATAGGGGTCTATGATGACCTGCAAGGGGTCCACATCAGCAAAAAAATAATTTGGGGGTCCATTGAGGTGTAAGGGGTGTAAGTATGAGAGCCACTATGATAGTGGCTCTCATAAAACTAGAAAATGACTTTAATTTTAAAAGAAAATTTAATCAAGTGGAAACCAAATTTTACCCATTTAACAGATTGATTTACCAAATTTAATGGGGTTAGTTTGTACTTAGAGGGTGACAGCATAAATTTTATTAAAACAAGAACTATTTCAGCATTTCCCTCCAGGTCAGCTAAAGAAGGATAATACGAGAGATCCTGAATTTTATCAATTTGACACAAACAATCTGTCAGGACGTATTAACCTACGTTCAACAGTTAAATGCCTTTAATTCAGATTTTGAAACCAGGTGTGAGAATGCTTTGACTATGGTATTACCACAATCGGCAGTGGATTCATATGGTCACATTGCAGAAAAAAATATCACATTACAATAGGAACTGATCGTAATGACCTCTAACGAAGATCTTAAAGTTTAGAAACAGATGTCAGGAATTTTGGCTTTAAAAAGTGAAACCTGTTATTTGTCCCGAGCTATAGAATATCGTGAGGAAATTGTAACTTACTTTTCCTAGTGTGAAGGAGTTTCAGCGTGGTTGCCAAAGTATCTCCAAAACTAAAAAAAAGAAAACTGAACATTACTAACAGGTGAGATTTAAGGGTAAATCTGACAAAAATCGATACCAAATGTTGAAAATTTGATATTGTAACACCAGATCCTCTCATTAAAATCATTTGTTTATTGTTTTGTTATTTTACTTAGCAGTTTTATTTATTTATTAACTTTTAATTTAATTAATTAACATGTGATTTTTAAATTTTAAACACTATACTTCATTACAGTTCGAAATTTAATTCTTTTAAAGTAGGAGTTGTAGTACCAGCTGTCAAAAAGACATTTAAGTTGATAAATTTGCAAAAATTCAATATTAATCAAGGGGTGTATCCCAAACTGAAAAACATTGCAAGGGGTTTATGAGACAAAAAAGTTTGAGAACCTATGGTTTAAACAGTTTTTTGATAGTAAATTTTGATAGTAAAATAAAAGTTCTGATTTTATAAAAAATGTATCATACTTCTGTGCATCCAAATCCCCAAGCGACCAAAGGGCCACGACAACTTGACGGTATCCATCAAGATTGACAATTCCATCGTTTTTCAGGGACTTTTTTGCTTTTTGGAGACGGATAAATTAAAAACCACGAACTCCGATCTACGTAACAATGCGTATGTACCAAGTTTTTAAATGTATTCAGTAAACTTATAATTGGGTGATACTGTGTCACAATTGTTGCTTAAATTTACGTTAAATCTAAATAAATATATTTGAATAAAAATATGTGAACCAATTATTTATCTCTATATTATTGATAGCAGATTCAAAGAATAAATCCACCAGTCATTGCATTTTCGTATAAAACACATAATTCCAAATTTACGATTCCATTGAAATTAATTTCCAATTTTATTCCATGATCTCTTTGGATATATCTGGTATAAACTAGTCTAAAATAAATTTCTGAATTTTCCTGAATAATTTGTAAATGCAAGGAATAACACGATGTCTCGAAAGTATAATTTTCAGTTATGCTGATTTTTAATAATTTATGCATACATTGAACAAAATGTCTCGAAGCTCTATCTAATGAACCAAGTTAAGATAACTATTTATGTATAGTTAGTATAAATATTCTATAATTTATTATTATACACTCTGTTACAATCCCTTAGTATAAGTAAGGCGAGCTTTAATGTCTCCTGTTTCAGCAGTCTATATGCTAATATGATAAATTCATTGAGCAATGGCCTCTAGAGGGAGGCTGAAATGAAGTCGTACAACTTAATGGAGGCTATTTCGAATTTCGACTTAATAATATGGCGCGAATAATTCAGGCTTCGGACATTATATGAATTTGTAAGTCATCTAGATATATACATAGGTTATAACATATAAATATTTATAAGATAAAAAAGTATTAAATTGCATTGCTTTTTTACACGCTTTTATTAGCTTCGCCTGTACGTAACGGAATCTTTGAACTCGATTTTCACCCACTTTAAGAGGTCAGATTAATTCGAAATTTTGCACACCTGTCAAGGACCGATGAAAACACAACAGTTTAATAATTTTGTTCCATTGCCAGATCAAGAACATCAGGATTAACGATTTCCCATTTCCAGATTTGGCGACTAATTCCAGGTTCCATTTCCAAATGGTGACTAATTCCAGATTTGGATACTGAAAGATTAAGTTACAACCTCAAAGCAAAAATGCCCGTGGTTAATACAAATAAAACACCCACAAAATATTAATTCATCAATAAATAAATGATAGCTTAAAAAACTAAAAAAACACGCTTTTATTGAAGATCGATCTAAAAAATAAAAAATAAATTATAGTTTAAAAAAACTAAAAACATGCTTTATAGTTAATCGAACTAAAAAGTAAAAAATATTTCTTAATATAAGAATAAAAGGATTAAAGAGTAAATTAATGTCATTGTAGTAAAAGCGTGTAGTGCTCGATATCAATCGTTTTAATTTCTTACTAGTTCTATTCCGAAATAAAGAGTTAGTGTAAAAATGCAGTACAAAGCACCCCACGCTTTTAGCACAATGACATTAATTTTCTCGTTTATCATTTTACTCTTACATTAAGAAATATTTTTTTTACTTTTTAGTTCGATTAATAATAAAAACGTGTTTTTTAGTTCTTTTAAACTATAATTTATCATCTTTATAAAATTGGAACTTAATAATAAATATAGTTGTAGTTGTAGTTTGGTGGGGTGGGAGTACTTAGTACTTCCGAACTTCCATCTCCTTTCAGGACATTTTGAATGACATTAAAACGCTTTCAAATTGCC
Organism: Trichonephila clavata; assembly: GCA_019973975.1. Taxonomy (NCBI): domain Eukaryota; kingdom Metazoa; phylum Arthropoda; class Arachnida; order Araneae; family Nephilidae; genus Trichonephila; species Trichonephila clavata. Next base: position 18,616 of record BMAO01001152.1, on the reverse strand, counting down.
TTTTTTTAATAAGTAATATTTAAACTTTAAAATGTAGCTAATGAAAAATAATAAAAAGAAAATTACTTTGGTATGATCAATTACAAATATAAAATAAAATAAAGATAAAAATTGATGGAAAATTGTCGCGTCGGCAGGGGGATGGAGCCTAGCCAATCCGGTTGCAGCAAATGAGTCCGAATCAAAGAGAGAAAAAATATTAAATGAAGAAAATTAAAATAAGTTGATTCGAGTGGAACTTCAGTGATTGGCTAATCAGAGAGGTCAGCTATTTTTGCATTTAATTTAAGATGAGAAGCTCGACCAATCATTGAGTAGTAAATGGAGAAAACTTAGGAATAAAATTAAGATACATAATATAGATATAAGAGAAAAAATTAGGGAATTAAAGAAAAGCAGGATTAATTAGGATTGATCTGGGTTCGTGGAAATAAACATCAGAAGTATATTTTTGGCACACACAAGGGGGGGGAGTGGTCCCCGGGTCCGGACCCCCCATAGCCCTTGATTTTTTTCGATTGATTATAATCATGTGTATATAGTACGTAAAATTTAATTAAATGTATGTTATTAATAATTAGTTTTACTAATTAATGCTAATTATTTATAAAATAATAATTTTTTCACTGTTTTTTGTTTACAAAAATCGGCAAAATCAAAGGAATATGTTGGGCGGTGCAATGAAGCATGATACGAAAATGGTGGACTTTTGACCTAGCCCCCTCCCCTTCCTTGAAAAATTCCTATGTGCGCCACTGATGCCAGTGATCGATTTTTGTCATAGTTGTCAATTTTGTTAAAGAAATATTAATAAATATAATTACAGAATTTCAATCACGTTTTGAAAACCGTTTGGTAATATCTAAAATTTTTATTTTTCTCTCTATTGTAACGTCGTGACCCCTAAGTTTGCTTAATTGTTAATGCAAAATCTCCATTGCTTTGAGCTAAAAAATTAACAAGGTATTTTAGAAAAGATACTGAAATTTATTCTATAAAATTACGAATCTGAATTCTACAGATCATCTTCTATCCATATAGTGCAAAAGAAGTTTCAAAAACTTGCATTAAAAGTTTGAAAAACTCAGTTGAATTTCGATGTTTTTCCATAGATTAACATTACACCGGAAGTAAGTGAGGGTTCCACTCAATGTTGTTGTTTACAAAGTAGAACTTTTCCATATTACGAGAGGGATATAGAACTATAGTCAGAGTACCTACTGACCCTCATCCTTTCGCTGGAGAAAAGTTCAAGGTCGGATCGCAGTTCTATAATTTCGCAAAAGATGATTTGATAGAAGATCCATCGCTGGTGCGGCTGCTCCGAAGTCTCAGTAGCAGCGTTTTGCCGAAGTCCTGATCGCAATTCGCTAATCTCCCGATGATCTCCGTCACCTTCCAAACCGATGCCTTAATCCCCCTTGGTAAGCCTCTTTGATGTCCCCAATAATTTCTGTTTTGCGAGAATCACGGGCTTGCATCTGGCACCCTCTGTTTTGGTTTCAACCACCAGTAGTTCTTTTGAGACAAAAGTCTGTCGTGACAGATTATTTATGTCGCCGTGCCTCGTAAGCCATATGGAGGGTCCATAAATTAACATGTCTCTTTGACGCTGGGAATACACTCCTTGGTGTTTCTTCCTCACAAAAGGCTGACACTCCTTCCATTCAAATACATCAAGGCGACATGTAAGAGGGAACGAAATAATAGAACAGTGATCAGTGTGTCCCTTCTATTAGTCCTTGTGAAAAAAAGGCTATCTGGTGAATCTATTCACCACTGGGTGTCGGAGAAGAAAAGAGTGGTGACATTAAAAAGTTAAAGATTCGGCTCAACATCTGTTTCACCCCAGGGCGTGAGATAAGAATCTACAGTCCTCTTTTAAAAAAATACAATAACCCACCTAGCCATTCTGCTGAACCCTGTGCTTCAAAAACATCAAGAGGGGCAGAAAAAAGTCCGCCGAAGGAAGAGACGCTACACTATTTTAAAAAAGTTTTTCGTGATAATGTAATAAATTTACTAAGGGAATTTTATGCTACAGATCCACCTGAATATCTATCATCGCTGATTCCAACGGGAATGCCACCCACCACACTGTCTGGCGCAGTATAGCCAAACTTGGCTCTTGTGCCATAAAATATCCACACACACCGCTAAACTGAATTTGGAATTAGTCTGTGCCAGCATGGTTGTTAAGAAACGTATGTATTACTGATGAACTGTGTAATGGCTCAAGATTAGTAGTGAAAAATATTCAGAAGAATAAACTGCAACGTGAAATTTTATTATGAGATAAGAAAGACGAAAATGTATGTGTACCAAGGACAGTAGCGCACACAAAAAATTTTCAAGGGGGGAGTCCATGGTCGGAAGTCCCCCAACTCGTATCATACCTCAAGATGACACCAATTAATTCTTCTGATTTTGTTAACAAAAAACAGTAAAAAATAAATTATTGAAATACTTATTAGCATTAATTAATAAAATAAATTGTTAATTACAAGTACTTAATTAAATTTTACGTTAGGATTATCATTAATCGAAAAAAAACTCAAGGGCTTTGGGGGTATCCGGATCCCCAGGACACCTCCCTTGTGTGTGCCACTGACCAAGGATCACACTGGACACTCGAGGTGAACCGGATATATCATTCGTACTGATTCGTACTGAAACGTTAAAAAAAGGATTTTTTTATCTCTTCGTCGCAGTAACTCCCAATACCCTTCAAAGAAGTCGATTTGTGTAAAATCCGTTCTTAGCGGATCTCTATTCGACGAAAAGAACATACTTACCAAATTTTATGTATGTGGATTTGACAGTTCTAAAAAAGAAAGAATTTTTATCTATAATGCCCCTCAATCCCTTTGGTGGTCTATTTTCACAAGCTTCTTTTTGAAGCAGATCTCTACTCTATGAAAGGAAAATGCCGGCCAAATTTCAAATCTGTAGGCCTAATATTTAAAAAAACAGAGAATATTTATCTATAACACCATTTAACTCCTTACAACTGTTTTTAGTTTCGATTTTCTTAAGACTCCTTTACTAGCAGATCTCTACTCTATGAAAGGAACATGCCTGCCAAATTTCAAGTATGTGAGTCTAATAGTTCAAAAAAACAGGAATTTATATATATATATATATATATATATATATATATATATATATATATATATATATATATATATATATATAACACCCCTTAATCTCTCGTAATCCCCCCCCCTTGAGAATCAATTTTCGCAAAATCCGTTCTCAACGGATCTCCACTCCATGAAAGGAACATGCCTACCAAATTTCGAGTCTGTAGGTCTAATAATTCCAGAGATATCGTGATCAGTGAGTGAGTCGCTTTTCTCTTGTGTATGTAATAATTCCTTTTAATTTAATCTTAAACATCACTTTAATTTGTAATAGTCCTGATCCTTCAGGACTCGCGCGTAAATAATTTACTGGCAGTCCCGCCTGACGGGATTTAATTGTAACTGTATCTCTTAGAAATTAAAATCTCAGTGAATTTAAAGTTATCTTACATAAGCATCCTTTTACGATATCTTTCCACCAATCACAAGCTCCACCCACGGAAGTCATATGAGTTTGGAACTTCCGGTTGTCGTTTCCTATAAAAGTCCGAGATTCTCTGGAAAATTCAGCCCGCGCCGTGTCCTCTTCATGTAGTGCGCAGCTGATTTTTGTTTTTGTGTTCTTTGTTGTGTCATCTATATTTGTGTTTGTGTTTAAATGTACAATAAACTGGATTACCATCCAACAAAAGACTGGCTCAGCAATATCCACCTATCTTACATCAACAAAATAAAATATAATCAACAGTTAAGAAATCCTAGCTATTCACCACGATATATCACATGATTTTATGCAATCTGAAATGCAGGGTACAGTACTCAAATTTGCTGAGTAAATTTCAGAAAGCGTTCACACCTTCTACGGCGCTTAGAAGCAATTATCAGTGTCTAAAATGCAAGTATGTAAAAGCTAATTCATAAGCACTCACTCGTCCTACACAACAGCCACAATAATAAATAATCACTGGTCGACTCTTCACAGTCAAATTAAGACTTCAATGGTCAAAACAAGACTAACTCAGTATCGGCGAGTGATTCCCTATTTATATTCCTCAAGGATCTCTTGAGAGGAATCCACTTGCGTCATAAATCGCGATATTAGACTATTTCACCACTAATTTCCAGAAGAATCCCTATAGTCGCCAACATGGTGTGCCAAGTCGACAAAAATATGTCAACTTTGCTCTATCGCCAAGATTTCGCCAAGTTTCAATTGAGTCGCCATTATAATGTAAGAAACGGCGTTGCCTGTGAATATATTACAATTTAAACATAAAATAAATACAACAAAGAGTACTATAAACTTATTATACATCGAGATATAAATTCTTTACGCTATTTTAAAAATTCTTTATGCAAAATTTGTAACAATATATTTCTCGCAGTTTCCCAGTAAGCAGAAGATATTATGCACCAAATATTTAATTTATTTTTCCATTAATGTGAATAACTCGGGGCTTGTTTTTTGTCATATTTGTACAATAATATTTTCCAGAAAAATTATCTCTCCGCTGAACTTATGTTAAGTTCACCAAGCAATTATTTTAAAATGAAATAAATCACAATTATACCAAATGAAACGAAAATAACCCTTGAAAGTCTAATACATCTCTGCTTCAAAATAACGTTAGGGAAAAAAAATTCAGAAAGAAAGTAAATCATAAGAAAAGACACTCACAAAACGTCAAAACATAAAGTGATTGCCATTTCGCCAAAAAACATTTATTCACTTAATCCTACTTTTGTGGCTTTTCTAACCAAAAGAAAAAGAAACGCGTTCCTTTTCTTTTCTTCGCTGACCATCATTTTCTTCGCAGTAACTTCCGCAACCCCCTTCATATTTCCTGTCCCTCCCTCTCCCAAATGCTCTCTCAGTTGAGGTCAATTTCTTGAACCACGTCCGCTTCTGGTTCTTGGGTCATAAGGTTTTCCTTCTGTTTTCTTCTTTTCTGACACTGTCTGAGGAAAGTTGTCGCCACTTCTTGCAACGCTTGAGTGACGGACGGGAAAAAAAATCTTGTGGCCTGTAAAAAAAAGAGAGAAAAAAAAGAAAATGTGTATTAGTTCAGTTATTGACGGTCATGAAAATATGGTGTTTCTAGATGGAGTTTATTTTTCTGTAACTAAACTTCACGCAGTACTTAGTACTTCTTTAAATCAAAATTAGTTTCATAGGTATTTTCGTAGGTAATAAAAATAACATCATTACCTATGGTTACCAATGAAAGATAATTTATTGATAATGCTAATTGCATGGTATGAAATCGAATGTTATCAAAAGAAAAACAAAGTCTTGTATAAAAGTCTTTTGAGATCAGTATTAACTTATATATGTGAAACTTGGTCGATGTCTCGAACAGATGAGAACATGATAAGTATCTACGAAAGGAAGATTTTAAGATGTATTTTTGGAGGAATTTAGAAAAATGAAACGTGCCGAAGAAGATCAAATTTTGAGTTCTATCAATTATATAAAGAATTTGACATTTTTAACTTCATCAAAAAATAACTAATTAAATGGGCAGGTCACGTTCAGGAATGAACGGAGACCACACTACTAAAATAGTCTCCAATGCCCAACCAATTGACACACGGAGAAAAGGCAGGCCAAATCTTAAATCATAGGTTCTCAATGCCCCCTTGCGGATGTTTGAAGCTTTCAGGGGGGCAGTAAAAGACCCAGAGAAAACTAGGGGGCGTTGAGAAGGCATTGGGCAGATTAACCAAATATTGTCTAAAAAAAGACTAAAAAACACGCTGATTATGTACTAACAAAAGTAAACTTTAATAGTGTATACTTATGTTGATTGTATACACTATTAAGTGCAATCTTCATAGAAATGATTGTATTTAAATCATTTCTATATCACATGTGTACGAAAATTCACATGTTTCGGTATTTCGGGAAGTGGATGAAAAACTTAAAGATTACATTACATTCAGACTTACATTAAATTGAATGATATAGTGCATTTTAATTTCTGTAGTGCACTTGTTGTCTTTGTGAGCAGTAAGAAAAATGTTTCGTCCACTGCATTTCATTACGTATATTATCCAAGAAGCATAATTAAATATGCTAACCAGGAGATAAAATGTGATTCTTTAAGGGCTGAAACTGTCAATTTATATTTATTTTGAAAGCAATAGTTTATTATGAATTACTTCTTATCATCAAAACCCCTGCCTGTCTTTATAACAGGTAAGCTAAAACTTTTATTCCACTAATTTGAATGAAGAAATTCATTAGCGTTTCAATTCCAACAATATCCTATCTATGACTAAAATATATAATATTACATATTTAAATATATTTGTGGCAATAGCTATTTCAGATTCGCAAGTAAAAAAATTGGAGCTTAAAAAATTTTAATTAAAAAATATATTCTATTAGTAATAGAATATTTTTTTTAAAATTTAACTCTCTCTTGTTTTTACCCCATATATTATATATACTTTTATTTTTCTAGAGTGGAAGGGGGTGGTATCGAGAAATATTCACTAGAAAAGGGGTACCATTTTAAAAAAGCTTGGGAACCTATATCTTAGATAGATTGATGGATTAGAAAAAGAACTCCTAATTTTGAGAACATTAACAGGAAGAGAGCTGGCCTGGAAAAAGCTTCTTGAGAAAGCCAAGCCCCCCCGGGTTGTCGAGCCACTGAGGAAGGAAAAAAGTTGCATGCTAGGAGTAAGCCAAAAGATTAATTAAAAAGGAATTTGTTGAGACAAGTATAAATCGTAATGAAACACAATAAAAATGATATAACTTAAAAATTCTTAAGTAATAAGAGATAAATGAAGCTGTGACTTCATTTCTAAAATTTCATCATATTCTAATTCGAATTGGGATGCACTGATTCTGAAATCTAAGTTCAACTTTTATCCGACTTTCTCTATGTAAGGAAATATAATTTTCTAGAAAACAACCTTATACGTTCATGTCGAATAAACCAAAGAAAAAAGTTATACTCTGATCACAAGGTAACAGATCTCGGAAAATTTTGACTAACACTTGTCAAATATTGAGAAATAACTCTCAGGAATTTTTCAAAAGAGGGGAGGGGAGGGTTTAAGGTTGAAAGTCCATCATTCTCGTATAACACCCCCATACGGGGCCAAACATATCGTTTTGATTTTGGCGATTTCTGGGATAATAAAATATAGTAACGAATAAAATTATTGAATAAATAATTAGCATTAATTAATAAAGTAAATTACTGATAACAAATACTTAAATAGGTTTCACGTACTACGTACATAGGATCATAATCAAATGAAACAAAATTGAAGGGCTATGGGGGGCCTAACCCGTAGACCTTCCTCCCCCCCCCCTTGTGTGCACCACAATGAAACATGCCCTTGAATTAATTTTATTTAAAAAAAAAACTTAAAATTTCAATACTTATGTTTTTTTCTTGGCAGCGTGCCCAATCGGGATGGGGGGGGGGGGGGGTTCGCTGCTATTTTAAATTACCACCAAATATGTTTAAGCAGATTTATTCTTCGGAAAAAATTTTAGATCAATATAGTTACTGTTGAGTCCTGTTTTTTTTTTTTTTAAATAAATAAATAAAAATTTAGAAGCAACATCTGTTTTCTGAAATGCATCCGTTATCACCTAAACTTATATCCGAAAATGTATCGATCTGTTGTGCAATGAAAGAAAATTTTGGAAAAAGGTGATGGAGCGGATATAGACCCATATTTGCATTGATACGATTTCAAATGTTACAGTGACAGTGGTATAGATTAACACATTTGGTTGCAGCGCTTCCAGATATTATGCATTAAATCTTAATTGACATTAGTTGATAAATAATGTCATCAGCTTGCCAATTACTTGCAGAGAGAATTCAGCGCCATTTCCCTCCTTACGGGTCCTGATGTGAACCAGTGAAGTGCATAATGAAGGAAGAGGGACTCAAACTCCACACATAGACCAACAAAATTTGAATTTTTAGCATAAAGATAAACTTCAGCCCTATCATTTAAGCTGGGTTTTTTTTAATATAGCCCCTAATGTACAAAAATAGTAGTCAGATTTACTTTAGTTCAAAAACTAAAACCGTACTGGAAAGTATACAACCTCTGGCAATAAAGTTTGGTGAACAGTCTTGTAACAGTACCGTAGATGAAATGTTAATGAAAGCTGTCTTATTGTGCTTCGAAATAGTCAACTCTCATAACTATGGACCGCTGAAATCTGCTATGCATGTCCTGGAAACTTTGTAAGAAGTCTTCTTTTGAGATGGAGTTCAAAAGCTTCGTCCGGTTTCGTTGGATGTCAGAATTATTCGTCAAATCTCTTTCCTTTCAAATCGAGTTTGAGTCGTGGGAATAAGAAGTCTGGAGGACTGAGATCCGGCGAGAATGGTGGATGTTCAATTTGCACCACCCCCTTTTTTGCTAGGAACTGTTTGGCGACATTGGCAGTATATACAGGCGAGCATTGTCGTGAACAAAAAAACCATGAACCTTGTGCGTACTGGGGTCGTACCCTGCGTAGACGTTTCATGAAACGGGTCAAAATTTCAGTGTACCTAGCAGCATTCATCAGATAATTTTTCGAAAATTTATGTGCCGTACCCTCCTAATGCGAAAATTCGCCTGCTCCTGAATGGGTTAAATGTATAAATGTGTTATGCATATAATTAAAAATATATCTATGTAAAAACACGTACCTTAAAACTTAAGAGTTGATTTTTTTTATCATTTTTACAATTTTTAGAATTAAATAAAAATCATATTTCACTTCCCAAGGTTTTAGAAAATATAGAACGTATATATATATACAGTCGACTCTCGATAATTCGAAGTTCGGGGGAGGGGGGACCAATGAAAAACTTCGAATTATCAAGAAGGGTCGAAAAAAACTCCTAAAATACACGAAGAGAAGTTTTTCTAACACATTTAAATTTGAAAATATGTGATAAAACAACAATTTTACAAATAAATAAAATTATCTTAAAATATTTTTAAAAAGTACATTTTTTCAGTATAAATAATATACAGAAGTTAAAAGTCCTCGATTAAAAGAATACATTCAAAACATGCATACACAATCATACGCATCTCTTCACAATAGCGGACTATCCTTTCTGAACACATGTGTAGCTAGGCTACATGTTAAACGAAATGTATGGACGGTTCCCAACAGGTCCAGTTGGTCTATTGCCCACTTGAAGAAGAAAAGCAATTAAAGTGTCTTTTCACCTGAGGAACCAGACAACACAAAGAAGAGGTAGCAGACAAATGGTCATCAAAGGGACTACATTTCAGAGGAGCCTCTTATAGGCAATACAATGCAAAACTTGTAAGATTCTACCTGTTTGCTACAGGACTGTACATGATAGTGAGTGTTCAAATTGTCGAGAGTTTTATCAGATATCTTCGGCTTGTTAAAGTCTGGCCAGCCACAGATTTTACTTCGAAATATTGAGTGTACCAAAACGCATTGTTTAGTTCGAAATATTAAGAGCTTTTCTAGGGACTGAGCACATACTTTGAATTATCAAGAGGCTCGTATTATCGAAGGTTTGAATTATCGAGAATTGACTGTATGTGTGTGTGTGTGTATCTTTTAAGTTTACCAACTTATCTATTTTCAACAACTCTTTCTAGAACGTATGTGTGTATATCTATCTTTTAAGTACACTAATACTTATCTATTTTGAACAATTGTTTGTAGAACGTTTCTACCAAGCAAAAAGAAAACGTTAGGTGTGATTTTTAGTAATAATAAATATCGATAAATTCTTTTTGAAAAAAATATATTAGAGTTTTGTTTATTGAAACGAGATATTTTGCAATACCTTAGGAACAAACACATATTTACACAATTCTAATATTCACACAATTGTGTTGAGATAAAAAAAAATACGTGTTTATTCGTTTCACATCATTGCGAAATATAATGTACCTTCAGATCAACTCAGGAGATCCTTTTTTTTATATTCTTTGTTCTTCCATCATTATTTTTCAGGTAATCAGGAAAACGGACCTATATTACAAGAACTCAAACACACCCAACCTGACCTTCGGCCTAAACGAGCCCACATGCCCGCTTTCCATTTCGCTTAATGGTCGAAAACACGACGGGGGAACCCCTTTTCCCCCAGACAAAATGGAACACCACTCTAACATTCGAAATCGACACAGAAGAAGGAACACGATTTCCCGCTGAGAGAAAGAAATGAAAACAAAAGACATCACATGCGAAACAGTCGACTTGGTGGAAGTCTACTTGGCATTACGTCATAAAAACGAAAAATAACAAAATGGCGGAACGGAGAATCGAACGCGGAAGCCAAGGTAGGGAAATTTATGACGTTTAGTGGCCAAGGTCACAGGATCCTCCCTTTTCGAAGCTGGGTCGGTGTTTTTTCAAGGTCTTCTACCGCCAACAAAAGGGTTGAGGTGGTAGTTGGAAAGTGGCCAAGGTTTGGGTTCCGCTGTTTTTACTACATACTTGATGGCGTGGTGTAGAATTTATTTTTTATTTTATTTTACTCATTTTTTTGTTATTGCTCTTACTGGCGCGCTTTTCTGTTTACTAGCGTGCGCCTATTGAAAGCGATCGCCAACAGTAATGACCTATTCTCTTCGCCTATTGTGTAGATGGAACGCAGAAAAGTTTTTCTTATTTTTAAGGTTTGACATTTGTGAAAACATAGCGACATCATATTCGAGTTCTTTAATTGTATTTTATTTAATGATACAGGCAGTGGCGTAACGGAAAATAATCGGCCCCCCCCGCAATGTCAGGTCTTGGGCCCCAAGCCGGAACTTATATTATATATATATATATATATATATATATATTTGTGTGTGTGTATTATATATATATTTGCTAGAAAAAGTCTGCGTTCACTAACTACTGCTTACATAAACAATAAAAAGAAATTTTTAAACCGGAATTTGAATTTTTTTTAAAATTATATTTTATTTAGTTAATTCCAAGTATTGAGAATAACAAAAGCTTTCATAGCTTTTAAAATTAAAACAGGTTTGTAGCGATACCAACAAAAATCAAGTAGAAAAAGTCTGCGTTCACTGTTTTAGTAGTAACTATAAAAATTATTTAAAAAGAATAATGAGCTATTTAATAGCTGGTTGGATAACACCGTCTATTGATAACCTCCTGAAGTCGTTTCGGCATTGAATTAACAAGTCTAGTGGTTACTTCACAGATTATCTTCTCTAATTCGTTCTTTAAACAGTCTTCAGCATATCCTTGCTAGATTATTGTGTTGACGAATCCTACGCTCCAGAAAATCCCATAGGTGTTCTATAGGATTCAGACCAGGTGACTGCGTGAGCTTAATTTGGGACATTATACAGGAGCCAAAGCTTCACAATCTCAGTGGTATGCTTAGGATCGCTGTCACCTAGGCCAAGTTTGGTGGCATTTTCCTTTAAATTGTTTTTTAGGACATCGAGATAATCATATTTGTTCACAATTGATTCGACATACTCCAACTTTCTAACACCATTGCTCGCCATGTACCCCCCACACCATACCACCACCGCCGCCGTGCTTTTCCGTTGGTTCTTAATGCTCTTTTTGAAACACTGTGCAAAGCTTTCTCCAATTTACGACCTTTTATGCCAAAAATGCAAAATTTGCTCTCATCGGAGAATATCAAAGTCCTCCAGAACTCCGGAGACTTATGAATATGCTTTTTTGCAAAAGCTATCCGTTTCAGCCGGTTGGCTATTGAAATATAAGACTTTCTGCAAGCCAGTTGACTACGGTATCCGGCCTTTTTCTAGCTTTTTCTTGCAGTATTCGCATAAATGTTTTTCTTAAACTTCTCGTGATGTCTTTCTATTTCAGTTGCCGTTAAAAGCGGGTTTTTTTTCACCAAGGATATCATACTTGGTTTTTCTCTGATTATGAGTTTAGATAGACAACCTGAACGAGGTTTGGGTGTATGAACTCCTGTTGATTTAAAGATATTAATAACACGCTGGATAGATGAATACTGCTGTTCAACGGATCTGGCAATATCCCGACGACTTTTCCATCTTTCCGTATTTTCACAATGATTTTAAGATACTGGTACTAATTTCCTTCCTTTTATTTTTCATGTTCTTGAATTGCTTCGTATTTTACAAAAACATTAAAATTATTGCGTCGCAACTTTCTTAAGCTATTTTACTTGAAAACTGAATGCAAAAACTTAGAAAACCTATAACGCCTCCTGAAAAGAATTTCAAGAATATCAAGAATATTCAAATAGCGAACGCACACTTTTTCTGCCTACGATTTGTGTGCTTTGCTACAAAACTCCCGTTATCTTATATAGTTTTAATTCAAAATTAATGAATTCTTGCATGCTCAATATTTAAATAATAGTAAAAAAATTCATGAAATATTGTTGGAAAAAAAATTATATTTCTATTAAATTTTACCTTTTTTGTATCATTTGTTATGGGTGAACGCAACTTTTTCTAGCAAGTGTATAGATATATAAACAAAGAATTGTCAAACCAAACATAATAAACCTTTACACATTACTTAAAAATATTTAACATGAAACTTATAACTGAATACAAAATCAACCGGAGTCTGAGTAAACGAAGTAAATAATGTATAACATTCGAGAGTATTTATAATATCTACTAAAATGGGAAATCTAACGACAGATAACCTGGTAACTTAAATAAAAACTAACACTAAGAGAGACACGAACATTGTATAATAATTTTCGTTTTTTAATTCATACGAAAGAAAAAAATTGTCACTTGCCTTATCTTCGTTTCTGAATCCAGGGATAAGCTTGAACTAAAGTTCGATTATATTCTAGCATACATACTGCAACTTTTAATAAGGAGAGTTCTTTGTATGATGCAAAAATGATTTCATGAAAAAAGAAATAAAAAACTGATACATTCCATTATGCTTTCTTTTCATTATGCTTCATTTGATTGAAGACTCATATATCTAAACCAAATAATTATCATTTAAAATGCTCTCTATGGTTATGGTCTTACTTGAAAAAAGCTTAACAGATGTACGTTATTTACGACTTCGCTAAATGAAAATGAAATACATGGGAGGGGGGAGGTGACTAAAGAAGGCGATTACTTACTCGGTTGCTTCGTAAAAAGTGAATCATGTCTTTTTTTTTCACCTTAAAGCTAACGTAAAGTATACTGTTATAATAAAAGTGATGAATTTTTATATCTTCCTAGCATTTCATCCGATTCTCCGTCTGACTTTTGTTTTATCTGTTAGTAATTTAGGCTTAAAAAGAAAACCAGCTGAAGAAAGGTATCTCTCGTCGAGAGAATTACAGCAAATAAAAAAAGGTTTTTTCTTTATTTGGTTATTGGATCAAAAAATATAATGAGTGTATTAGATTTAGATTTTGAATAACTTTAGATTGAATTGGAAAATCGCTTAAAAATTCGATTTTAAAAAAGGTAAAGCGAATTTTGAGAAAATCTACGTTTATAGCGTCAGTCAGGCTTTGGGCTCCCAAGAAGCCTTGCCCCCCCCCAGCAGTGCGGGGGTGTAAGTTACGCCACTGGATACAGGCACTGGCGTAGCCAAACCCTGTGGGGCCCTAAATCAAAATTCCTCGGGGTGTTTTTTTTCTTTCGAAAATGTGAGCTCTGATAGTGTGGCTATTGAAAACATTTTACAATTTTTGCTCATATTTTTGATACGGCGGTAGCTACGCCCCCGGATACAGGTGCCCCTCGTATAACACGGTTAATTGTGCTGTATCGAAAACGGGTTAACGAGACTTATTTTTGCATTCATTTAAATTATTATTTTATTTATTTATTAACATAAGTATGTACGTACACAGGGACGTCTTAAGACTTCTTGAGGCCTCGGGCACTGTCACAAAAGTAGGCCCCTACTCAAATGTAGACATCACACAGGGACGTCTTAAGACTCTTTAAATCCCTGGGCCTCAAAGAAATCTTAAGATTTTTGAGGCCCTGGTCCCCTATGCAAAAGTAGGCCCTACCCGAGATCTTTAAAAGTAGACAGTACATAGCATGCATTGCCAAATACTCGTTCAAAAAGTAATTTGAAACAAATAAATATGCACGAATCACAACCTCAAAAGCCGGCTCGACTCATTTCGACTAAATGAGTTGAGTGATTATTTATGGTATCAGACCCAGGCCTAGACATAGAAAACAGTCATCACATAATAATACAGCCTTGCCACTTTTGCCAGTTGACCTGCAGTTTGAAATTCCCTGTTTTTCGGAGAATATGTACGGGAAAAAAATTTGACCACATTAAAATTATCCGGATCATGATCTTATTAAGACGAAGTAGAAAACGAAACGAGGTCCTCGCCGTGGTCGAGGCCCTGGGCCCGGGCTCAGTTGGCCCATGCCTTAATACGTCCCAGTATGTACATAATGAAAATCAGGACAATATGTACAGTGCTGTATCAAAACCGTGCTATACTAAACTTTTGAAATTATATAAATCTAGGCCATATGAACCGTGATATATCGATATCAAGTCTTAAGATGTAAAATTTTATGCTAGATGAAATTTCGTTCCAATAAAACGCACAGATTAAAAAGCAAGTTATCTTCAAGTTTTTAACCCAAAATAAATTATGAAATACAAAAATTAAGAAATTCAATAATAATAATTATTATTATAAAATAAATAGAAATGGCTTATTATAGGAACACAGAATTAATTTTCATCATCACTCTCATCAGAATTTTCAACTAATATTTTTTTTTCTAAGTTGGTTGAAACCCTTCTTCACTTGTTATTTCTCCATCATTTCAAAAGTTATTTGCAGTACTTGCAATTTCCTGTATTTCGACCTTGCAAATCTTTCAGAATTACTCTGTAAGGAGCTAAAGAACTTAGCAATTCTCTTTAAAATTCCATTTTAAGGAGGGTGGGAATTCCCCTTTTTAAACGAAAATGATATTCAATGCTTTAAAGTCGTGTTATATCAAAACCGTATGAGATTAAATTCAAGTAGTGTGCCGCGTAATATCGAATTCGTGTTATAATAATCGCAAATTTTGTACCATGTAATACCGAAACCGTGTTATACCAGGGACACCTGTACCAGCTCCTATTAAATCTGGGATTGGGAACATTTTCGAACTTTTTATGCAACTATCAGACATAAGAAAATCCGTTATTCTTAAATATTTTATCATGTTTCGACTAACTCGCTTTCTTGTGTATCCTGGTGGAATTTTGTAGTTGATTTTAAACTAACTTCCCGATGAGCTAGAGATTTGAAATTTGGACTATAGCTCAACAAAGGATGACAATGCATGAAAATGTAAAAAAAGAATTCTAGTCTCGAACCCGGAAGAAGCTTGTACGTCTATCCGGGTGGAATTTTATAATTGATTTTAAACTAACTTTCCGATGAGCTAGAGGCTTGAAATTTGGACCATAGCTCAGAAGTAGAGGACAATGCATGAAAATGTGAAAAAAGAAGTTCTAGTATTGAACCAGGGCCCCCGAAGAGACGGGCCTCTATTTCGAAAAGGGCCCCGTAACTCCGAAATTTACACGAATTTACCCGAACAACGACCACCTGTCGATAGCACTGGCCGAGTTGCGTCTACGTATTCAATCTCGTGGCTCTGGGGGGGGGGGGTCAAACAGGGGCCCCCGGTTACCGGATTTGTCCGGATGGAAATTTGTAATTCATTTTAAACTATAACTTCCTGATGAACTAGAGACTTGAAATTTGGACTATAGCTCAGAAGTGGATGACAATGCATGAAAATGATTTTAAAAACATGGTATATAAAATGTTTCTTATTAAGAACATTATTTGCTGTAATCTCTTAAACTTATTAATTTTGCAGTTTTGTAAATTTATACGTACATTTTGGTGCGGCTGTAATCAAAATAGTACGAAATTTTAAAAGGATATTCAAGATGCTTCAAGTTTCCTAAATGAGTTTTCAATGCTTCTTTTTCCTACCTTAACATGAATATTGTTCATCAATAAGTATGTAATTGCTTCATAATACTACACAATTTAACATAACTTTATTTTACTAATTTCATATTTAGCCTCGATAAAACAAGTTTGAGATGACCTCAATAGCTTCATGATCCGAATAATTTTTTTCGTCAAATGTTATTCTCAGACATATTATCCGAAAAACTACGAATTTCGAATTATATGTCAACTGGTAACACTAGCAAGACTTTAGTCTTTTGTCATGTATGTCATCCGTGCCTAGGTCTTGGCCTACCATCGCACCCTATCTTTACTCATTTGGTTGAATGACGGCAGTCGCGCCGGTCGAATCGGTTTGTGTCACGGTTTATGAGATTGTGAGTCATGTAGGTACATTTATTTGTTACGGATTTCCGATTGTATGTGTATTTCACAACATTTGCCACATACTGTCCTCTTAAAAGGGTCTCTGGTGGGGCCTACTTTTTCACAGAACTAGGATGTGAGTGAGTAAATATTAACGTCGCACTGTTCAGCTACACGAGGACTTTTAGCAACGGACTTCGTAATTTTGAACCATGGTCAAGTGACGAGGTCGACACTTGAGCTGTCACCCCCTCTCCTAACTACCACACCACACCAACGGGAGGACATTTGAGTTCTCGACAGATTTAAAGTACATCGCTCCCTTACACGACGGACCTTAAGTGGTACTGGGCTCGAACTCGTGACAAGCTAGCCACGATCCAATACCTTGACCTCCTAGGCTACCGCTGCCACCACAGAACTAAAAGACTGCCATAAGAACTCTTAAGATGTCTCAGTGTTATTGTGGAGATAAAATTTCAAAATCTTTCGCCTAGTTTTTAATCTGATGTGATGGATTTAAAGTAATTAAACTTGAGGATCCTTTTTCAATTCCTCTACTATTATATATATAGTTCACAATACAAATTTAATATATATATATATGACTTTGAAGATCTTTTTAATTCCATTAATATCAATGATATAATTAGGGTAATTTTAGATAATCATAGTAATTATAACCTTAATATTAATTTACAAAAATTTAGAACACTAATAGATTTATTCTTAAAGGAAAACTACATTAATTTTAATGGTTATTTGTACAAACAAACCAAAGGTTTGCCTCAAGGTGGCCCTGCTAGCAATAGTTTGGCTAATTTATATTTAGACTTTTACGAAAATAATTATATTATTAATAATGATTATTACATATTTAGGTACATAGATGACTTCATTATTTTCGGTAAAAATAACAATTTTAACCCCAATATTACTTTTTATCCGAATTATTTAAAGCTAATTAAAATTAATAGTAATCCAGTTAAAACAAATTACTTGGATGTATCATTGTGTATTTAGGACTATAAATTACATAGCAATATTTATGATAAAATAGATGATTTTAATTTTAACATTCTTAAAGTGCCTTACTGGAATTCCAACCTATTTATATCAATATATAGAAATATTATTTTCAATTATATTTATCGTAATAACGTATTAGTTAGTGATAAATTTAATATATATTTAAATCTTAATAACTTTATTAAACATTGTATGGAACACGGGTATCCTCCTAAATTTATAAAAAGTTACCTAACAGTTAAATAAAAAAAGTTATTAGTTGTACAGTTTATCGATAGATGGCGCCTCTAGCTAAGTAAATTAACAATATTTTATTTTATTAAAAATAATTGTATATGTCTGGGTGGTACTTTTATTTTCTATAAATTTTAAAATAAAATATAGAGTTTTTAAATATGTATATATATATATATATAATATAGTATTAATTTATTTTATCAAAACTTAATAATTTCATGCGTTACTGTTATTGTTCATAGCTCGGGAATAAGTTTGTACTCACGTGGTAAGTCTTTATCTAATAGTTTTAAACTTGATTTTTGAAACATTTTAGTAATTATTACAGGCTTTAATATTATCGGTTTATATTAATAGATTATGATTTTATTTATAATAATAGTTAAACTTCTCTAGAAATTTCTTGCTTTCCCTATGGCCAAGAGTATTCGTAAATTAAGGTGAAGGTTCGCTGGCCGAAAAACATTGTTTAAACCTGCAGTTCTGGTTCCTAAAGCCAGGAGTTTGCTCTAGTATTTCTGTGGCTAAATCTTTTCTATCATCACTATAGTTATCTTAGGTATATAACTATTTTTAGTATATTTTTGTAATATATATATATATATATATCTTGTTCAAATTTTCTATCGTTAATAAAATGCTTTTTATTCATCCACTCAAGTTTAAAAGCATTTTTTTAAAATTTGTAGTGGATAACACTTGATTTTCTTATAGATTTTTCAAATATTCTTTAATTAAATTTAATTAATTAATATTAGTTTTATATGGGAGAAAAAAAAGTTTTATTTGTTCCTAATAAAGTCAATAGATGGCGACAGTATAGATTGACTATCCAACTGCCAGGCATGAAAAGCTCAATTTGTTTTTTAAGTATGAATTGACTTAAAAAAAATTATATTGCTTGTTCTTTTTTTTTAATTTTAAAGCGTTCGTTCTAATTGTAATATTAAATAAGGGAGACCAATAAAA
>BMAO01001151.1:0-22626 GCA_019973975.1 Trichonephila clavata | reverse complement strand
GGAATATGGAGCAACAAAGGTTGTTGTACCTCATTTAAGGTTTTTTCGCTTTTAAATAATCTAAAATACACATTGACATTGGTGTGAATAATACAAGTAATAATAATTTCTGTACCACGTACGTTAGTGAAATTCGCTTATGAACATTTCTAGAGTCGGCTATGTGGCTTTGAGATAGCATGATTGCCTCGTAAACCCATGATTGTGGGTTCGATCGTTGCTGGAGTCAATTGAGTTTCTGGATGCAAAAACCGTAGGCACGCATCTCATATGATTATGTGGCATGCAAAAAAATCGCTTGAGTACAAATTTGGTTCTGGTACTCTCGGCAATTTTAGCATCTAATGAGAGCTTGAACTGAGTAAATTCATGCGCCAAAAATTTTGTAGCGAGAACCAACCCTAGGTGGCACCACCAATGAAATGGCTCTCAAACTTGGGACATTCCATGTCCACAAAGGCTGTTGTTTCTTATACCACCTGATCGATAGTAACATCAGATCAAGTTCCACGAAATTCATCGCGAGGAAGGGTTAGATTTGTACGCCTGTTGTTAGCCTTAGCTTTGAGCACCATGCAGTTGACAGTACGATTTTGCTCGGTTCCACCCTAATTTAGAGGGAGAACACACTGGGGGTGTTCAGGGGCCTCCCACCTCTCTTCCACCAACTTTGCAAGATAATTTGCTTTCGACGGCTATTTAGAGTTCCTGCAAGCCACGAAGGCACTGCAAATTTACAAACATCCTTCTCTGGGATTCGAAACCAGGTCCTACGGCACCGCAGACAGCGTCAGTAACCACTATACTGAATAGGCGGCCCATAGAGTCCAAACTGCCCAAATAAAGCCCATTCAATAGAAAAAAAATATATTTGCAGATTTTATAATTCCAATACGTCCAACATTGGGATGTTTCTTTCATTATTATACAACAAAAGATATTAATTTAATTCAAGCAAATATCAGATAATAATTGTTTTAATAGAATCACTAGAACTGCATATCGTTAAAAGAGGATTGTGTGTCCGTTATTAAATAAAAATAAGAGATGCATACCTTATCCAAACTGAAAGAAGAATTTTTTTGTTATCTTCTGTTAAATGATTAGATCTTATAGATCTGAGGCAACCACACAGCAAGTTGTATTTATACAGTTCTTTAAAATATAAACATTTTTTTTTCTTCTTTAGAGTTTAAAATATTCATATAATGCAGATTTCAAAATAAAGACTATAAAACATTTTTTAACTCCTTTTCTGTGCAGAGTTAAACAAATTTCTATAAGTCACTACATTTACAAAATCCTTTAACTCAGAGAAAAATATTAGAACATAGTTTAACAAGCCTTTTTGTGTATTTACAACCTCTGACAATAAAGTTTAAAGAATTAAGTCAGAATGGCCGATCTGGCAACACTTGCGAAACAAAATGCTGCACGTGCTTAGTGGGAGGTGTTCACCATCTGCCCCCCCCCCCTGATTGTTCAGTTGAGACTCATTTGTGTTCCATGTAAGACTTGTTTTACAAAGTACTTGCTTAGAACGTTAGTTCTTAACTGAGAACAAGAAAAGGACCGAACAAAAAATCAACTTAAAGTTTTGTTTCAAGCTTGGAAGCCAAAAGAAACGTATGCAATGCTGGTATGTGTTTATATAGATCAAGCACTGTCCATGAAGTGTGTCTACGAGTGTTTTGCCTGTTTTCGAAAAGCAGGGAAAGTGTTTCTGACAGCGGAAGACTGGCGACCTCCCTCAGTGACGAAAACATTGAGAAAGTGAGGAAGTTAATCCCTAAAGATAATCAATCAAATGTGTGCTTGATACTGGAGTTTAACCGTGATTCCGTACGGCAAATCGTCACCCATAATTTTAGGCATGAGAAAAACGTGTTATCGATATTGACAATATTCCTAACATCCCACGAAACGTGATGAGGCTTTTGAACTCCATTCCTAAAGAAGACTTCTTGCAAAGTTTCCAGGACATGTATAACAGATTTCAGTGGTGCATAGTTATAGGAGGTGACTATTTCGAAGGACAGTAAGGCAACTTTCGTTAATACTTCATCTATATTAATGTGTTACAGGACTATCATAGAAATTTATTGTCAGAGGTTATATATACAACTATAGTGATAACGATAAGTAAAAAAAAGAATGTACATTCGTCATACTCGCTCATTAAACAATAAATTATAATTAAAATTTTTATGAATTGCATGTTTTTTCTAAATAATGTATTATTGGCATGTTGTAGCTTGGTAAAAGTATGAGCTACAATCTCTGTTGATAAAACAAAAAAAAAATTCAAGTTCTTCTGTACTCATAAGTGCAACAAATTTCTACAACTCACAGCATAGCATTCAAAATGTATTTTGTATGTCTTATTTTTAATATCTGTGTGAATGAATTTTTTCCCCCCGTGGCATTAGGTAAGAAATCAAGTGAATTGAGAATATGTATTTTAAAATTGTGAGATGTGATTATTTTTAGAGCAAAATTTAAAATACTTATGAATAAAAGGAAAAGAAATTAAAATTTCTCTCACTCTCGATCGGAGAAATTGAACATTATAGACATATTATTAGAAGTGGGGTAAAAACGTGTCAGAAATATGCCCTCTATACCTATTGAGTGTTTATTAATGTCGCCCTATAAAACAACACAAGGGATATTTGTGACGAACCTCATGATTTTGAGAATAACACCTGAGCTGCCCCCCCCTCTCAGAAGTTCCTCACCACGTTAACTTGAGAAATTTTAGCCTCAACGTACTTAGAGCGCATCAGCCTCTTAACGCGGTGGTTTACCATTACACTAGGGTTCAAACTCATGATATGCCAGCCATGAGTCCGTAACCTTGACCACTAGGTTACCGCAAAAACGCAATCCCATACCCAAATATTCTATCTATTCCAATTTTTTCAGTCATAATTTTCATCGCTCTCCCCATACAATAACAATGTCTTGAATGCAATATTAATGTACTAAGACGCACTAAAGCTACAATACGACCTCAATTATAAGCTGTGAAAATTATCAAGATAAGTTTTAAATTTTGTACATGTTACTTCTAAGTAATACATGTTTTAAGTTATTTTTAAGAGAAATAGGATAAGTAGAGCAAAGTTTTTCATAAAAAGGGTTTAATATTAGAAATTAACCCTTTAAGTTCTTTTTCTGTATTTATACTTTATCTGTTCCAATTGAAAAATTAGAAAAATAATTTAGTATCAGTTTCCAATAATAAAACTTCCTTTTAAAAACTTTGCGCTGCTAGAGAAGATCATGAGAGTCGCTAGAAATTATTTAACTTGTTCTTAATTTAGAATTGTTAAAGTAAGTATCACAATTGATAAAAACACATTCTCACAAATGCTGATAAATTTATTTGTATATCATATCAGTGTAAGTATGTATTTTATTTTTTATTGATCAGAAGGTATATTTTGTTTTGCTGCCTTTAAGTAAATTATTACTCTCTTAAAAATAATTTTTTATTTTTGAATTTTCAATATGCTCACGCCCTCTACATAGAGTTATGCCATCCTAGAAGGTGCACCCTACAGTTTGAGAATCACTGTCTTTAACATAGATGTTATTTTATATACGTTCTTCTTCAAACTTTCAACCCTTTCTGAATCATTCAGCAACTTATTGTTATGACTTTTTCAATAATAGCCGTCTCAAAACCTTTTGCAAATTGATTGAAATTCAGTTCCTTTACATTCTGTGGAATATGTTCTTATTGACTTAAGGTATCCGACTGGTTGCGACAATTTTTTTTAAAAAAAATGAAGGTATGGGGATTTGTTTGTTATTTTCAGATTTGTTTAATACATTTTAAGAAAAATATGCTAAAATTAAGAAGAGAAAAAGAAATCGTTATTACTAAAATGGGGAAAAATTGGTAAAAATCGACAAAAAATAACATAAATGCGGCTTATTCTGTACCAAAAGTTTATGAACAAATTCTGATGTGTTGCTATGTTATTCATTTTTGAAATGACTTTCAGGATAAGAGATGTTTTAATTTTTACAAAAACCAGAGCACTTTATCTTAGTTATTATATGAAATTGCTTAAAATAACACACAGTGATTATATTCACATAAGAGACTGTAAATTTTGTAATAAAACAGATAAATCTGAAGGTTAAAACACTTCTTCTATTATACAGAAATTACAGAAAAAAATTTCGGTTAATTATTTTCAAAAGTTTTTGAGCAATCGCTGGCCCTATTTGAGTATTTAAAAAAAAAAAAACATACATTTCGAGTGAAACGCGTTTTAAAGTATGACATCTTGCTTAAAGTAAAGGCATCTGCTTTTACTAAAACACTTGTAGTTTTTGTTCTAGTGAATGGAAAATGATAAACATGGTATTTTTATAAAGCTAATAAGACGGTCTATAAAATAAAATCATAAAAAAAATTGTCAATTTTTGGCAAAATTCACAATTTTAGGGTAGATGGATACCTTAAGTTCTAACTTACTCAAGAAATTAGAAACAACTCTTGGCAGCATGTTTTCATGAAAAATATATATTTTTCTTTTCATATTTTTTCAGGAAGAAAAACCATTTTATTGGTTTCCATACACAGTTGCAATAACCCATTACATTCACTGGGGAAGCGTAAACTGTACCTTACCAAGCCCAGAGCCAATGTTTGTTGGATATGCAGCAACGGCTCCAAAAAGCTTCGGTAATGGCGGTAACCTTGAATGTCTGCCTAACGATAAACCAGCTATTGAGAAAAAGGAGCTTGGATCCACCGTTGTCTCTCAGATAAATGGATTGAAATACGAATTGCCCAATCAAGAAGGAGGTCAGACTTTGTGCGCTTACTGTCGCTTAGAGAATGCAACAACGACCTACACCATTTCTGGTCGAACCACGTGTCCTTCAGGATTGAAACTGGAGTATTCTGGATACATGATGACAAGTCGAGATGCTGGAACGGGATCTTCTTTTGTCTGTCTTGACGGATACCCAGACAACACTATACCTGACAAGAAGGGGTTTTCAGATGATAATGCTGCTCTTTTGTCACCCGTCTGGGCAATCTGTCCAGACTGCGACGAAGACGAGAATAAGAAGTTTTTACCCTGCGTCGTATGTTCTAGATAAAATTCCAGACTAATTTTCGTACTTTTTTGACAGAAAATTTCTTAACTGATCTCTCATTGGCTACTTGAGTATCAGATTCTAATAATTCTGTAATTTATGATTTCAAAAAAAAATAATTAAATATTTACTTAATTTATTGTTCTGAATGTTTCAATATTGAAAGAAGTGAATAATACAAAGAATGGTCTGAGAATAAGATTTGTAATTAGAAGATTGTAAATTACGAATAAAATCTTGAATCATTGTTTATGGAATTATCTGTTTATTGATGGTTTACATTATACTAATTCAATTAATCATGTTTAAAAGACAAAGCAAATTATTCATTAATTACTAATTTTCCTGCAAAGTGCTTCAAGTCTTTAAAAAGCTAAGATGACCGTTTTTAATGCTCCAAATACTTGTAAGGAAGTGACAGAAAAAGTAAGGGCATGAAAAAAAGTATAACTAAAAGCGAAACGACCCTGAAGTACATGAAGCGGCTTATCACAGTAACCAGTTAATTATATTTAAGAAAGAAAACTCATTAGCCAATAAAAACTAAAAGACCTTCTCTTATTTAAAAGAAATAACATTAATGAATATAATAATACTAGCTGCATGGCCCGGCGTTGTGCACGGGCTTTTTCAAGTGTATAGATTTTTGTCTTAAAAATTTCCCCTTCCTGTCTCGGTATAAGCACTTTCTTATGTGTTTGTGACTTTCATATTAATATATCATTAAAATACCCTTTTTGAAATTTCTTCCACCTCTTTGCCTCTTTGGATGGGTCTGTTTCCCGTCCGATTAGTCCCGCGTTCCACAGGCTCTTACCAAGTACATCACTTTATCTGCATGGAAATTTCTGCTTTTCCTCTCAACGCCAGCACTTCTAGGAGAGTGGTTTTTTTACATTTATGTCATTAAAATTTTCCTCTTTCCAAAATTTATTCCACTTCTTTTCTTTTTCAGGAATATTTCTTTTTCCTCGTTTAGCCTGGTGTTGTACGGGCTTTTTCGAGTGTAAAACTCTTTCTCTCTCTCTCTCTCTCTTTTTTTTTTGTCAATGATAAGATAAAATTTCTATTTTCGATTAATAATTTGTAAAACTAATCTAATTTTATCCAACAGAAAGCGATTTTCAATTGTACGATTTTATTATTAAATAATTGATTTTGTAATGCATTATGGAAAACAATACTGCTTTAGTTTTTTTTAAAAAAAATATTAATTTACATCTATATATAGCTGCATGGCCCGGCGTTGCACGGGATTTTTCTTGTGTGAAACTGTTTTTGTTATTTTGTTTTCCACATACACAAGGAATATTTTTGCTTACGAACTCTCCGAAAGTTGTCTTTTCATGCACCATAAGCCTCCAAATTCTTGAATTCTGTGGTAGCTTTACCACCATTAATTATTATTGGCAGGTGACGATTTTGACAATTATTTTCGTTGTATTTTTGCGGTTCCTGGAAACGAAAAACTACCTTTTTTAAAAACAGTTTGTGACGGGTGCTTACGCGTTTCACTAACCTTCTCTCGAATCTTTAAATATTTTATTTATTTCAACCAATCTCCGCCGAGAGCCAAAAGTGTCACTTTTGCAAACGAGATAATTTCGGGTTTAGCGAGTTCGAAAAGATATAAAAGGGAGAAATGAAATGAAGAGAAGAGGTTGATTAAGAGGGAATTGTGAGAGTAGTTTTGCTAGTGGAAATATATTCGTCGGGAGAAGACTATTGAAAAGTATTCATTAATTCGGTTCGGAACGGAACTGAAAAATAGCTAAGATTGAAGCCGCTCCTTAAAGCAATCCAGAATTAGAGAAACCTACCTTAAGAAAAGGTATCAGGTCAGTTGTTTTCATAAATTAGATATAAATGCGTAGTTTGATTGTATGCGTTATTCTCCGTGGATTCAGTTAGTATTCCGTTGTTCATAATCAGATTCTTCTCGCACTCCACTGTACTTTGTTGATCTTAAGTTTGAATAATATTTGTGTATTTCTCTATTAAAAAGGTCAATAAATAAGATTGATTTATTAAATAATAGTTTTAATCATGAATCCAACATACCAGATAGATAATACGCAAAGGATTAATAAATAGTGGTATGAAAGCTACGACAATTTTATGTTAAAAAAGTTCAAAAATAGAAATTTTCAAAATTTTGTGAATTTTAAAAAAAAAGTTATACAATATTTCTTTTCAAATTAACTTGGAAGCATTGGAAAAGGTACAAAATGTACCAATCTGCTTAAAAAATAGTTTTATTTCTTTTCGGAATTTAAATTTAAAAAATCCATAGATATTTCCGTTTTAGAAATTGTGTTTTTAATAGAAAAACATTTCAAATCAATCACATATTAAAGGCAGTTATTTTTCAATCAAAGAGAATAAATAAGTCAAAATAAAATTCCAGTTTGGCTGAAAACCGGATTTTGACGTTAACATATGTAATTTAAAAAATATTATTTCAAGAATATGTTTCACGTTAATCACAAATTAAAAGCATTTATTTTTTAATCTGTAAATGAACTAAATCAAAAAAGCTACCTCATAAAATTTCAGTTTGCTTTAAATCAATTTTCAGCGCGAACTTATGTTATTGTTGCATAGATTATGAATACATGGCCTGACGCTGCACGGGCTGTTTCGAGTGTATAACTTTTTGCCATTCGAAATTTCCTCTTCCCCTCTCGATGACATTACTTCCTCGTTTGTATGAGATTTCTATATTTTATCATTAAAATTCCCGTTTTAGAAATTTCTTCCACGTCGGGCTGGTCTTTTTCCCCTCCATTTAGCCCGGCGTTTTTCAACTTTATCCCAATGGAAATTTCGCCTTTCTCTCTCGATGCCAGCACTTCTGGGTGAGGGTGTATATGCAATATAAGGGATTTCTATACTTATGTCATTAAAATTATTTTTTCCGAAAAGTCTTTAATTTCTTTTCCTTTTTACAGACAGGTTTCTTTACCCTCAGTTTAGCCTGGCGTTACATGGGCCTTTTAATGTGTATAAAACTCTTTTTCCCTTTTTTTCCAAGTCATAAAATCTTTCTTTAAATTTTTATTGATTTGTAGTTTACAAAACTAATGTACAGCAAACAATGTACGATTTTATTATTAACAAATTCATTTTGTAATGAATAATAATAAATTATAATTTTAAAAAACTAAAGAACACGCTTTTATACTGAATCGAACTAAAAAGTAAAAAAATAATTCTTAATATAAGAATAAAATGATGAACGAGAGAATTAATGTCATTGGGGTAAAAGCGTGGGGTGTTCTATAAATATATCAATTGTTATAGTTTCTAACTTCTTTCAATTCCGAAATTGCACCCCACGCTTTTACCCCAATGACATTAATTTTCTCGTTCATCATTTTATTCTTATATTAAGAATTATTTTTTTACTTTTTAGTTCGATTCAGTATTAAAGCGTGTTCTTTAGTTTTTTAAAATTATAATTTATTTTTCATTTTTTAGTTCGATCTACAATAAAAGCGTGTTTTTTAGTTTTTTAAACTGTCATTTATTGATAGTTGAATTTATCCTTGAGTTTGATATTTGGAGCCAGAATTACGTGGCTGCTGGAATAAGTCTTACTCTTCAATGGATTTTAATTAAAGGGCCTGAAGTGTATTTATTCTCTATGTTTACAGGGCCTCGGATGAGTCCCTTATCGTTATATTAGATTCCGTCTCAAAAGAACCGGTCAAACAAATAAAATGAGTGGTAAGAAGAAAAAAAGTTCGAATTAAAAAAAAATTTAATGTACCATGTTTTTATAACGGACTAAAAAGTATAAAATTCCTCCTTTTCGTTTTTTTTCTTCTTTTTCACATTTTCATGCCTTGTCATCCACTTCTGAGATATGGTCCAAATTTCAAGACTCTAGCTCCGGGGTGGGCATTACGTCGATCGCGATCGACCGGTGGACCGCCAAGACATTTTGAGGTGACCGCCTAAAAATTTTACTATTCAGTAATTATATACGGAAAATTCAAGATTGGCTGACAGTACGCAGGCTGAGCCTTCTACTGACTATAACAACAAAAACTAACTTAAGATAAAAATGTTTTATTTTTTTAATATAATTCGAATTGTTTCATAATAAATGTATCACTGATATAATTATATTTAGGGCTATTATTGTTAAGTTTATACCTAGCGTTTTGCTTTAAACGCGGTTTTAAAAGTG
Organism: Trichonephila clavata; assembly: GCA_019973975.1. NCBI lineage: Eukaryota > Metazoa > Arthropoda > Arachnida > Araneae > Nephilidae > Trichonephila > Trichonephila clavata. Next base: position 13,307 of record BMAO01001151.1, on the reverse strand, counting down.
TTGTTTTTTTATTTTAGTTCTGTAGGTATATATATGTACATATTCCGTACTTATTATTAAGTTAGAATAATAACCTTTTCCCCACCTCACCACACCTACGATATTGGGCAGTAGCGTACACAAGAATTTTTAAAGGTCGAGGGCTTTTTGAAGGTCTACCATTCTCGTATCATACCTTAATACGCAGTCAAACATATTTTTTTTGATTTTGTCGATTGTCGGGAACAAAAAACAGCAAAAAGTAAATTACATAATAAATAATTAACATTAATAAATAAAAAAATTACTAATATCAAATACTTAATTACATTTTACACGCTATTTACGTGGGGCTATAATTAATCGGAAAAACATGAAGGGTTATGAGGAAGGGTCCGGACCCGTGGACCCCACCCCCGCCCTTGTGTGCGCCACTGACATTGAGTGGACCGTGACTCCTAGGAAAAATTAGAAGTAGCCCGCATCCTGTAAAAGTCTGCCCAACCCTGCTCTAGCTCATCGGAAAGTCTCACAGTTTAAAATCAATTACAAAATTACACCCGGACAGACATTAAAGGGAGTTAATAAAAACATGGTAATATTAAGTGTCAATCGTATTCTCACATTTTAAACGTATTGCTATAATGTTAATTCGTATCATCACTTCTAAACGTATTGCTTTATAAAAATAAAAAAATATTTAGAAGTTAGAACATAAATTATTTTTTTCACATCACGAGCCTTTTTTTTAATTTTCATTTTCAGAAAAATGTTTATATTATAGTAAGAACTTGATAACATACACCCACCCTCCACTTTCTCCCATACAGAACTCTTTTTTTTGTTTGTTTTATTTTTATAAACCACAAGTGTATTTTATACTGCATATAATTAGCTTTAAATTCAAAACACTCGCTTCTGGGTTACACCTTTTTCTTTTAGTCGCTAAATCTGGAATTAGTCGCCAAATCTGAAATGGTATATCGAAATTAGTAGCCAAATCTGAAAATGGTATATCGAAGTAGTAGCCAAATCTGAAAATTGTATGTGCAATAAGTAGCCAAATCTGGACGTGGTATTTAGAAATGTCGCCAAATCTGATTATCGTGATTCCTGACGATCCTGATGAGGACAATGGAACAAAATTATGAAATTATTGTATTGTCATCGGTCCTTGACAAGTGTGCAAAATTTCGAATTAATCTGATCTTTTTAAGTGGGTTAAAATCGAGTTCTAAAATTCCGTTACATGCAAGTGAAACTTATAAAAGCGTGTTAAAAAACAATACCGATTTGGTTTTTTGAAAAATATTAATTTATATCCATTTTTATTAAATAATGAATGAAAAATTATTGCTTATTTCTAGATGTTTGATTATTTAATTACAAATATGTAACTATAAAAAAGAAGTATGAATCTAGACATTTGTTTGCATTCAATGTATAAAGAAAGATTCAATAGAAAATAATAGTATCTGAAAGAAACATTTCAGCATTTTCTTATATTCTTAAAGTTTTTCACTCTAAATCGCTTTTTTAAAAATAAAGAAAACTGTGAGTTGTGATGTATCAGAAAGTTGTTTCTTCCTGCACATGCTCCATAAGCCTCTAACTGGTCAATCTTGCAGTAGGTTTATCACAATTATTTATTACTGGCATGTGGTGATTTTCATTGCATTTTTATGGCTCCTTGACATAGAAAGTGCCTTTTTTTAAAATATATTTTATTAGCAAAAGATCAGAAAAATAGAATTTTTTTTCAAAATTACAAATTTCATAAATTTTTTTAAAGAAGTCTTACAATATTCCATCTCAGTCTAACTTGGCAGCGTTGAGAAAGGTATACAATGTACCAATCTGCTTGAAAAATACACTGCTGGCCACCGTAAATGCCACACCCTGAAAGAAGCACGCAAATAACATGAAATTTACAACATGCATTAGCGGAGGTGAGATAGGCAAACGATTAGAATTTCAGCGTAGACACACATCACGCACGCCTGTGGCAACACCTCAAAGCGCTATTTAAGGCTTGGAGATTTCGACGATTTCAAGTTCGGCATTTGTGTTTTTCTTGTGGTTTTTTCAAAAAACGATCAGTTATGTCTCGTAGAAAACAGCGATCAGCTTTTGATCAAGTATCCGAGTACGACAGAGGAAGGATAGTGGTCTACCGAGATTGTGGATTATCTTTCAGGGAAATCGGTAGTCGTGTTGGACGAAACCAAACAACTGTAATGCGGATATGTGACCGTTGGATGCAGGAGGGTACGACGGACCGACGTGGTCGATCGCATCCACCTCAATGCACCACTTCACGTGAGGACAAGCAAATTTTGTGCATGGCAGTGACGGATCGCTCAGTCACATCACGAACCAAAGCACAGCACATTGAGTCTGTAACGCATCATTCAGTGTCTGCGCGTACCATTCGACGCCGTTTACAGCAGAGTGGTCTGTCCGCAAGACGTCCATTGCTTGGTCTACCCTTGACGCAGAACCTCAGACGTCTCCCCGCCAATGGTGCGATGAAAGAAGGATATGGGCGGCAGAAAGGAATGAAGTTGTCTTTACTGACGAGTCAAGCATCTGTCTGCAACACCACGATGGTCGGATTCGAGTCTGGAGACACCGTGGAGAGAGGATGCTGAACAGCTGCGTTATGAACCGCCACACTGGTCCTGTACCGTGTATTATGGTATGGGTCGGTATTGGATATCACTCTCGCAATCCTCTAGCATGCATTGCCGGTACTTTAAACAGCCAGCGCTACATCTCCAAGGTGTTGGAGCCAGTTGTCCTTCCTTACGTTCAGGGCTTGGCCACAGCCATATTTCAACAGGATAATACGTGACCACATGTGGCACGTATCGTCCAAAGGTTCTTCGTCAATCACCGGATTGAATTGCTTCCCTGGCTGGCTTGCTCTCCGGATCTTTCGCCGATAGAAAACATGTGGTTCATGGTTGCTCAACGAGTGACCCAGATTACACCCCCAGCTGAAACACCAGATCAACTTTGGCAACGTGTGGAAGCTGCTTGGTCTGCTGTACCCCAAGAACACATCCAAAGTCTCTTTGAATCAATGCCGAGGCGTGTGGCAGCGGTGATCTCCAACAATGGCGGCTACTCTGTCTACTGATTCTGGCAAGAACCACACTTCACAGAAGTCTATAAATTTAATCCTTTGATACTTGGTCAACATATTATCTACAAAATAAATTTTGTCGTGCTATCTCTTGTCTTTCTTGGTGTTGCATTTACGGTGGCCAGCAGTCTAGTTGTAACTTTTTTTTTTCTAATTTAAATCCAAGAAAATCCATAGAAATTTGAATAAAATGTATAACATTGTAGAATTTGGATTTTAATAAAATATATTTCAAATTAATCATAGGTTAAAAGCATTTATTTTTTTAAAAAAGGAGTTAATTCAGTCAAAGAGAAACGTCATGAAATTCCAGTTTGGCTGAAAACCGATTTTCGACGCCAACTTTTTTCATTTTTGTTACAATAACGTTGTTACAACAAATGCAGAAAGGAAAAAGTTGCTCAAAGACAAAACAAACAAAATTATTTTGATATTTTTGTCTCTCAGCAATCATGATCAAAAACTTTTCAAAGGGGAAGGATCTGGAGAATGTGAAGGCCAGGGCAATAGTCGAACACCCTCTGTAGGGAGGTAGGTGAGGACACAATGGATAACATGCGGTCTTATTGAAAGATGACGTCTCCAAAGTATCAAAAGTGGGGAGCAACCTCCGGCCTTGAAATCTGAGGAATGAAACCTGGTTGTTCAGATTACTGGTGAAACGGGAACGGGATGTTCGTGTCGCGTACCTAATGGATGCCATACCATCAGACCAAGTGTAGATACCGAATGCAAGCGGGTAACTCGTACTCTCCTCGGTATGCCCATCATGATGCTGTATGCAGAATTGGAACTTGTCTGAAAAGACGAAGTTGTGCCCCTCCTTCAGCAAGTTTTATTGTTGAGTGCACTACTGTTGCCACGTATCTTTTTGCTGCAGTGTCAAGGAAAGACGTAATAATGGCAACGGTGCAGATAGTCCGTGTTGCTTCAGATGTTATCCCACTATCCATGTGGATACTTGCGGATAAATCACTACCCCACTATCCAAGAGGATAAATCATTTCTAGATTCAAAGTCTGTGATGTGGCTGTACCCGACATTATGTCCTCTCTGGCGTTATAGAAGGAATGACGTTGAGATCCAGTACGCATTCAGCGTGATTCTAATGAGTTCATCGATTCCATATTCACATGCCAAAATTTGGATTTCGACCAATGTGAATAGCACTATCTGGAACGATAGATCTTCATCTTTACAAGACGCGATCAAGACACTTTTGAATTTTAACACATACTGATAGCGGTTTCTCTTGTTTTTTAATCCCTTCTTTAATTTGAAAAAAAAAACACAATCTCCTCCCAAACAACAAACATATCAACATCCCCAAGCAATTTTCGAAGGAGAAATTAGCTGCGTAACTTTCCAACAGAGCTTGAAATGTCGTTTCTTCTTCCTGTGTCTTTCAGTTGCTTTTAAATGCAACTTTTTCTTCCGTTTATGTACATTTGACTTTTGTCCTTCACGGAAATGCTACTCTAATGTCTAGTGGTTAATCATTGTTAAATGTTTAAATGTAAAGCAAAGAAAGTTTGCTGCATATCTGTAACGTTAAACATGTGCACTACGGAAAATTGATTACTGTTTTACAGGTTAGTCTAAAACATTCAGTAAGACACAAACCATTTAGCAAATAGATAGATAAAAACTTTTTTTACAGAATGTTTAATAAAATCATTTTTAAGTAAAACAGAAGAACAACTGGATTAGTATTGGTGAAACTGTAGGTATGAAATTTAGATTGCTCAACGAGAACTACCACTGTGTTGCTGAATATTTCTCTGAGGGAAATGCAATTGGTAGAAAGTATTAGGATTCAGCGAGGCTAAATTCATGACATCAAATGATAAATGCAGTCACGAGTTTTCCATTGAATACAAAGCTGCCATTATTTAAAAAAAATTCAAATTTGTTAATTGAGTAAAGATATTCAAGTACTAAAATTTTTCAAAAGTATTTTAAAATTAAAAAATATATATATAATGTATGACTTTTAAAGGAAGTGAAATATCTTCACCTATGTGAATTATTATTGTCGAAAAATATGTACAAAAGGTGGCAACAGCAAAATGCGCCAGCTGATTGGCTGGAAACACAAGTTTGTAGTTATCATGTGACTATGACTTCACATGAATTTTGCTCATTAATATATTAGTTAAAAGTTATGAGCTAATAATTAACAAGTAATATGAAAAAAATTTAAGCCAATTCCTACTTAGATCAACACAAATTTTTTTTAGTTTTAGTTACTTTTTATTAAATAGTTACAATTAATATAAATATGCATATACATATGACAGAATCACAACATTACGTTGCAGTTAAATTCTATTAATTATCATTAAAGTATCGTATTGTTATCCAAAACCATCATGTATATAAAATTTCAGTTCAACTGAATTCTTTGAAACGTGAGAAATTTTTTTTTTTAAAGTTTTGACCCAAGTCGCTAAAAATAAAGCCAACGTGGCTATATCTGTAATTCTTTAACAAATTAATATCAGTCAATAATTTTAATTAATTATGATTAAATTATCGTATTGGTACCCAAAACAATAGTGTATAAAAACTGTAGCTCAAATGAGCGCTTTAAAATGTGAGAAAAAAAAAACTTTTCAAGTTTTGACACAAGTCGCCAAAATGGTGGCTGTCGCTAAAAATAATGTCAACGTAGCTGTATTTGTAATTCTTTGAATAATTAGTTTTAATCAATAAATTTTTATTAATTATAATTAAATTAATTTATTGTCATCCAAAATAAGCGTGTATATATATAAAATTTCAGCTCAATTGAGTGCTTTAAATGTATTTAAATAACGATTGAAAATTTGAACAACATAAATATAGACAGAGTGGAAACTAATAGTAGGAATTGAAAAAGAAATTTTAAGGTATTAGAAAGTTATAAGGAGTTACGATTAACGAAAGGTTTTAAAGTATATTGACACATTTTTTAAAACATATTTTTACTAATTTATATGTGTTATAATTATCAGCGAATAATGTACGTGATACGGGAGATTTATATTTGTATATTTTCAAAATACTAAATCATATTGGATAATGTTTTTTAACAACATACTTTACGAAATATTTTATTTCTAATGGGTTTCGGATTGGTGTTTTAGCATTGCAGACCTATTACTTTCCAGGAAGCTGGTATCCCTTTTTAGGGCAACACCAAATATGCGGATACCAATCACCGCAGGTAATTTGCCATGATAAAAAAAAACACCAAAAATGAGTAGTGCATTGATAACAAATCAGTTCGCCAAATTTTAAATTTTCTTCCCATAAATATACGAACTTATAAACAAGATTATTTTGTGCTTGAATGTTTTCTCATTATTTGAATGACATATGACAACAGTGTTCGATTTTACGAAAATGGTCCTCAGGCTAATGTGAAAGTACCAGTTATATAAAAAAGTAACCGTTGAAAACAACACTCAAATCCAAAAGTTAAGCACGGAGAAAAATTGCTATTTTACGGAAGCCAATCAGAATTGAAGAGAATGCAATTTGCTTCAGAGGTAGATGAAAGCATGCAAATACGTTAGGTAACAGCCAATCGTGCTTTCATGTCAAGAAATATGCAAAAAGGGCAGTCTTATAAGAAGCCTGCTTTAAGAAGGGTTACAGAAGTTGATTGTAAGTGCTGATAGAAGGTGTTTAAAACTTTCGTACAATTTGTTTTCAAGACATACTTGTTTCTATGACTTCCTGAAAACGATTGGAAGATTCTGAGCGCTGGCGTACTGTGGGGCGCATTGAAGCAGGACAGTCGATCACAAATGTTGCTCTTTTCTTCGGCGTTCATCATTGTGTTATTTCACGTTTATGGAAACAATTCCAAACTACACAGACAATTGTCAGAAAGCCTGTAGGCGGTCGCCCAAGGGTTACAACCCCCGTGGAAGATCGATATATTGCTACTGTAGCCAAGCGGAATCACAGAGCGACCTCCACACGTGTGACATCTATGGTTACAGCGTCCATTGGTAAGGCTATATCTGCAGTTATTGTACGCCGAAGATTACATATGAATGGACTGAATGCCCGGGTACCTCGAGTTTGTGTTCCTCTGTCCGTCCAATCAAGAGGGGCACGATTAAAGTGGTGCCGGGAACATGGCAATTGGACTGTGTATGACTGGTGTCATACTTACTGATGAGTCAAGATTTGTTCTGGAGCCAGATGACAAGCGTATAAGGATATGGCGTGAACCAGGAACACTCAATCAGCCTTAAAACATCACCGAACATCACGCATTCCGAGGCGGAAACATTATGGTGTGGGCAGGGATTTCATTAGAATACCGCACCGACCTGCACATCTTTAAACGGGGTTCTGTGACGGCTCTCCAATATCGAGATGAAGTCCTAGAACCCATTGTGAGATTGTACGCTGCAGCAGTTGGCCCTACTTTTGTTTTAATGGACGATAACGCTCGTTCCCATAGAGCTGACATCGTCGATGACTACCTGAAGAGTGAAGGAATTGCATGTATGGCGTGGGCAGCATATTCGCCCGAACTTAATCCCATTGAAAATTTTTGGGGTGCTCTCGGCCGTGTTGTATCTTCTCGTTTCCACCTCCAGCCACTCTTATTGAGCTGGAAAACTGCTCTACTAGAAGAATGGCGATTGCTTAATTTTGCAGTGGTTGACCACCTAATTGAAAGCATGGTCAGAAGGTGTAAACTTTGCATACAGATTAGGGGGGATCACCTACCCTATTATGACCCTTTTTTCATTTTATGCTGTTTATTTTCACTTTATACATAATTCTGTTTAAGTCTCCAGTATGACATTATCTGTTAACTTACAAAAATTTAATACTGGTTCCATTTCTGTATATAATTATGGATTTTGTTTTATGTATAAATATATATGCTACTTTACTGCCAAATTTTGTGTCAATCAAAGTAATATTTGTTGATTTTTTTTGCATTTTACATCTTCGTGCTTAACTTTTGGAAGTGAGTGTATTATTAAACGAAATATAGTATGTGCGTTTATCTTCTGTTTTATTTTGACTATTACTTCAACTTCTTACTTCCATTTTCTCCAATTGTAACGTTAAGTGTTTTTGCAATTTCCGCTTTGCAAAATCTAGTATTATGAATTTTATTTCCGCGTTTTGCTATCGCAATAATTAATTTTCTACTTCCTTGTTGCCCTCAAAGGTATAAATTCCTTCTTTCCGTTTTGCCCCATTGCAGCTAAAAATTCCTTTCTACCACTTGTGACGGGGCTATCCGCGAGAATTCATCACTAATCCTCTTGGGAAACTTTGGGGCCAGCATTTTTACTATTTCACAGCCTCTTCAGGAAAAACACGAGATAGTTATTTGCTAATTAGTTCAACTATATAAAGTCTAGATGTCATAAATGTAAGGGAGAAGGAATTGCCAAGCTGCATGTAAGTATCGATGGAAAATTACTTCACGAGCTTAGCGCGCATTTGATAGTGATATATTATTAAAGTAAAGTATTAAATTAATCATTGAAAGAAATAGATTCAGTACCGACCTGAGGTCAGCAGGAGTTCGTCTCCATGTCCATTCTGATAGCTGAGATTACTTAGACGGGAATATTAGAATTGAATATTAGACTTGAGTATTAAACTTGAGTATTAGATTTGAGTATTAGGATTAATCGACGTATTAGGGAATCACTCCTAGGTTTCCACTTATAATTGAACTTGTGATTGTTATTGTGTTGTCTGTTTAAATAAATAATTGTTATTATGGCTTTTGTTGGTGATGATATGTTTCCTCCCACACTTAGAGACGCGTCGGGCAGTGTGAACTCGGTCCAAAATAGGACAGAGTCACGACACACTTGTCTATCTCTATAATCTTTTTCTTAATTGCCAACGTGATAATGAGTTTATTTCTTCCTGTTTATCATTATAGAAATAAATTTGATTGTTTACAAATATTTCTTTATTCGACTTGTAACCTTTTTTTTTATCACCCCTTGTATATAGACTTTCTTTCGGTTAACGAAAAATCTTTAGCTTAGAACCTCAAAAAGAAGAACGTGTAAAGTCGTATCTGATAATATGTATTAGTCATATAATAAAAAGTACAACACATTTGGACTTCATTAAAATATGCTTTCATATAAAAAAATATACTTTATTTCACTTGAAAAATACAATTTCGTAGCTACAGTTATTGATATTTTTCTCTCAAACCGAGGTTTTTTCGTACGTCACTTTTTAACAATATTAAATCTGTTTTATGATTAATATCTTATTTTTTTAGTATCTTTCTACAAGTAATAAAATAAATAAACATTTTAGAATACAAAGCACACTCAGGTTTGGAATTGATTTATAAAGTCATGTATCCGTAACAACTAAGGGGAGTCTTTTTTACAATCTGATATAACAAGATTTCTGTAATTTTTAGAACATTCAAGTGCTCAGTCACATTGAGTTTACAATCCTCTTTCCAGTCCTTAAAGTACCTTCAGGATAAAAAAGGATCTTTTTCAAGCATCCATATAGTTCTTCCATTCCTTTCCTTTCAAAAAGATTTTATTCTTGATCAGAATTTTACAAGGAGATTTTGAGAGCTTATTTATCGTCCTTAATATCCAATTTTTTATTCACAGCAAATTGTTCAGTAGTGCTTTTATTTTAGGTATTTAAATACACTTTTGTTTGGAATTATTTTCCCCGTTCCAAAAGGTTTATTACTGATAACAAAGTCAGGTTAATGTATTGGAAAGTTTCGGGCATTTTTAAAATGTTATCGTTTCTAAAATTGTTATTTATGAATCGTTTTCCTGATGAAGAGAATTTTCTTAACTGTAAATCGCAAGTCATAACCCATGTTAATTATTCTTTTTTTAGAAGATTTAACTTTGATAAGGTGGGGCATAAACTTAGTTTTTTTACATGAGTTTAATTTTTTTCCTGTGGGTATTTGGAAGTAACAACATTAACTTCATTCGTTTTCATTTTGCGGATAGAAGATTTAAATCTCTGAAATTGTGTTCTCACAAATTTCATCAGTAGACTTTGAATCATTAAAATGGCCATCAAACATTCTCTTAAACAAGGTGGTAGTTCTAATATTCCTCGTGGAATAGAAATTTTCCTGTTTTAAAACATTTCGAAATATTTCACTTCTAATCTAATTAAACTTTTGAGAAAGTATTTGGTATTTCTTCGCGATAACAAAGTATTTTTGAACAGATCGTATTACATTGTCTCGCTGGCAACATTACTTAAAATAATTTGTTGGCAATTTTTTCCGCTGGGATGAAAATTTCTTGAAAGAAATCGGACTATGACTGCATTACTGAATTAGAAAATTCTTGAAAAAACTTTCTGTTGAACTGTTTGGTTGAGTTAGAAAGAGTTCTTGAATAGATTACGATAATTATTCCAAAATAGTTGGACTATTCGTATTCTCCTCATCTAGACCACGAAAATTATCACTGTCTGAAGTATTTTCTTTTGTACCCTTGCGTAGTTGGTTACTTTTGAAGTATGAGATATTCGTCCATCGATAGTACTGGATGTAACATTGGTATTTTTGGATTCACCTATTGCACTTTTTGCTTGTATTTTCTTCCGTAGCAATATTGTTCAAATTGGTTAGAGGGCTTATGGAATCATCAGAGTCCTTCTCGTTGGTAACTTGAATATTAATTTGGTCTTTTGTAAGATGAGTCAAATGGTGTTCTAAGTTTTTTTCAAGATTATTTTGTTCCATTTTTAGCTCTTCCCTTTGTTTTATTTGTAGCTTTTTACTTTGTTCTATTTGTAGCTCTTTACTTTGCTCTATTTGTAGCTCTGTACTTTGTTTCATTTGTAGCTCTTCACTATGTTTTGAATTTGCGAGAGCTCCACGTTCGTTTTCTATGTCTATAACTACAAGAGTTTTCACCTGAAGCATAACGTTCGGTTGAAAATTGTGAGAGCTAACAACGTTCTGGTTTTCTTGACTTACGAGAGACTTTTCTTCTGTCATACAATCTACGGCGGAAATATCAATTTTACATTTTTTCGAAACCTATCTCATCAGTTTCGCTTTTGTGTGGATTAGCCATAGAATCATCAACATGTTTTGAAGGCGAAGCATTTAAATCATTATTTGAGCATACCTTACAAGTTAAATTTCCTTCTTTTGAAAGGCCCTCAGCTGTCTTACTCTCAGTTATTGAGATGGTAGACATAAACATGGGTTTTACGAACTCTTTCTCTTCTTCTTTAATTGATTTTTCACAGTTACTGTCGCAGCTACTACTTTTATCCTTACCATTGACGATTTCTTCCTCTCTTTTGTTTTTATTTCCCTCTTCCCCAACAGTTGAAATTTTATTCGGGTGAGTAAAGGCATTATTTTCTTGAGGTTTAAGTCTTTTGGGATATGAATAAATGCTTTCCAAAACGAGTTTTTCTTTAAATTCCGTTCTTTGCACAGTTTTAGTTTTTGACGCAGAATTAGGTTTTGGATCAATTTGGTAATGAGATTCGTTGTCAGAGGCAAACTTATTCTCTTTCTGACAGCACTGTTCTTTATCGGACGAATTCCCGGCATCAGATTCTCTTTCATAGGTCGCCTTATAATCTGTTTTTAGATTAAAATCCCTTCGCTTTGATTTGGCTAATCTATCTCTTTCGAAAACAAGCCCGTTCATGATAGCTTCTGTAAGAATGCACGTAACCTCGAGCTGCTACCATATTGCCACCATTTGCCTGGAGAGGCATTGTATTTTGACGAACATAAATTACTATACGATTCAACAGATTGATCTTCTATTCTGTAGTTTTTATCTTTAATTAAAGCTCTATTTTCAGCCGGTTGAGTTATCCTAATATTTTTTGATTTAGAATATTGGTAATTAGGATTCGAAGTCCCATTGCCAGCACTTTTCTTCTCAAAATGAGTTGTTGAATGTTCAGAAAACGTTTTTATCTTCACTTTCTCTATCGACCGAATCCGCAAGGGACTGGTTTAAATTCGAAAGTTTAGAATTAACTGAACTTTTTTTTTCTTTCCTTGAATTTTCGGTTACAGTATTTTTAGAAGATATTGCACTTTTGCATTGATTATAACTATCTTCTTTTGTTGCACTTCCTGGAGTACTTACTACCCTTTTTGACTTTAATGATGTTAAGCGATTCGAGATCATTATATTTTTCACTTCTTTTTTTATACTAGCAGTCGTCACGCTATCTGCCCGCCTAACATCTCTCCAAGAATTACGATACTTGTCTTTGTTAACGTAAGACAGCTTTTCGAATGACGAAATGGGCTCTATTTTTATATTATAAGTGCTGTAATCAGATTGTACTTTCAAGTCCCTCTTGTCTCTGTATTCACTGCTAGAGCATAATGGTATATCCTTTTTTGAACTATCCTCTTTTACTTTGGGCTTGTCAATCTTATACTTCTTTTTCCTTTTAGATTTTGGCCTTTCATCCATGCTAGACGAATTTTTGAAAGGCAAAACTTCTGTCCTACAGTGATCCTCAGATGTGTTTGCTGATTTGTTTTTATCATTAGATTTTGATGCAGCATATCCTGGTAGTATTTCTTTGTGCTGAAATTTACTCAATTTATCTTGCTTATATCCCTTGCGAGAATAATCGGATTTGGAAGTATAGTGGCATCGATTAGTCTGTCTTGAGCTGCTTACACTGTTTTGGTCTTCTATTCGTGAAACAGTAGTAGTCCTTGACTTTCCAAAATCATCCTGAGCGTGCGAATTATTCTGATTCTTGTTATTTTGAGCATAACTTATTGAAACTTTACTCGAAAGATTGTTTTTTAAGCTAGAATCTTTTTCAATTTCTCCATCACACCTTTTAAATTGAGACAATGCATCAGAGGACTTATTAATATTGCACACATTACCAATAACGTTTTCTGTGGGACAAATATTATTTTTATAACATTTTTCAGATGTCGATGGGCATTTCTGAAATTCATTTTCTGTACCAATTTTCAAAATTTGTTTTAAATGATCGGTAGCAGATATTAAGGTTTTATGCTCACCAGTAATACACTCAGTATTATCTTTGAATGGTTGGATATTCACTGAATCTTTGGTACCTCTGTTCTTGGATACGGCCGCCGATCGGAACAGTTCATCCACAGAAATCCTCCTGTAACACATTTCTTTACTTTTAAATGGCAGACATGTATCTGAAA
>BMAO01001150.1:0-29338 GCA_019973975.1 Trichonephila clavata | reverse complement strand
CCTTCAAATCAAGCAACTTGTTGCCATCGTGCAAAAGATAAATACAGTCGATGGCATCTGTAAATCAGGCAACAAATAATTAGTCTACACAAAATACATATTGCAAAGAAATTGTAAATAATGATAAGAATTAAATAGGGACTAAGCTTAACACATAAAAGAACATACAAAAAAATTAATGACAAAAATACAATTTGGTTAATAATAAAAATAAAATTCCATCCAAACAATAGTTAAAATATAGAAGATGTTTTTGTCACTCTTAATACTGTTATTCTTGCTACTTGAAAGCAAGTTTTACTACGTGTTAATGCTAGATTTCCGGCAAGTTTCTCGAGTAAATGGATAAAAACAAGAAATATACTTATCGTAAACTCCTTCCGAAATGCTACCAACCGAACAATTCCCTGTTTCACTGATCCCAAGAGACAAACAATTGACAAACTTTCTGGAGCTTCTAATCATAGCTAACTGCTTAAAGTACAGGTTTTACTGACTACAGTATTTCCCGCTGTGGCACTATCTAGAAACTATTTTTGATGTTTCTTTGACGCATTTGATCTCGTTCTGGAAGAAACATCGCGCCTCTTGCTTTTCCCTGTTGGATATTATTTAGAGTAGAGCTAAGAGTCATTGTTTCTTGAGTTGTGAAGGTTGTTTGGGGTTTTTTTAGGAGGAAAGAGCATATTACGTTTGACCACAACCCGGTAAATCAGTGTCGAAGTTCATGAAAATCATAAATGGTTAATAGCATACTTAAAGTTCCATCACATTTATTTTTTAAATAGGATCTGCTTTATTTTAATGAAAAAATATTTATTTTTATTCGTTGAAACTATATTGAATAAAAAATAACTAATAATTGTTCATGATGAGATCTTAAATAACTGGCGCTATTAATTTTAGACCACGTGTATTTATTTCAATTTTAAAAAGTTAGTTTTCTTCTGTTTTTTCACAGATGCAAAAAATAATTTTTAAATATGTGTTTTCATCTCTTTTTTGTATTAGATCAACACATTCTCGAAACTTCAGTATGATGCTTCGATAAATTCTCCAAATAGTTTTTAAAAAAAAAAATGAAACTTCAGATTGGGCATAATTCATTGCAAAAATTCAGTTACGTATTTTGTTTAACAGGGATTAGTTCTTTTAACATACGAGTTTGGATGAAATTGTATTTTTTTTTATCCGAATTGTATATTTATCACTAATTGTTTATTTGTATGTTTTATTATGTGATGTGTAAAGTCCTACGTTCGGTTCTTATTATTATTTACAATTTCTGTTCAATATATTTTTGCGTAAGATAATTATTTTTGTCATGCCACTTGCCGACGCCATCGACTGTATTTATCTTTCGAGGGATGTCAACATGGTTTTTGAAAGTTGTTGTGTAATTAGAAACTTTCGAATGTTCAGTTGTTAATCTGTCTTTCGATAGGAGAGACTTGGCTTTCTTCGCAAAATTAAAATTGTTGAGTTTCAAATTCACAAGTGTTTGTTTTAGTCTTGTGTATCGACAATACGAGCCAAATCTCATACACAGTATATGTTAATAATACATTCAAAACATTTAATGACAACTTCGGTTATCATAATTTGAGCTTCTCATAACATTTTTCATTTTACTTTCATTTGTATGATTTTAAAATGTAAACTATATAAAAATAAATTTATTTTCCATTTCTCTTTTTTTGTTGTTGAAAAAAATGTGGAATCATGAATTGAGGAAAGCATCTGAGAAATAATACAATAAATCATAAATGTTTATGAAAAATTGGTGAATCGATTACGATAAACAGGAATCAATTCAAAACCCATTATTTCAAAACAACCGTGTAAAAAATAACACATTATTTATCATCAAAATGAATCATATGTAGCCTCAAAATCGGAAGGATTGTTCTGTGTATAACTATAAATATTGAACTCAGTATATATGACTTATTTTCAGAGACATTTTCATAAATAACCAAAAAAGTAATAGATTTGTCTAAATAATGTCAAAAACTTCGCTTGCAGTTTAGAAGATGCTTAGGAAACGCAGAATCGCACACACATTTGAATATATATAAATCAGGTATTAAGAAGTATTATTAAAGTAATCTAAATGTTAATTTTTTAATAATTATTCGAAAACAGGATACTTAAGTATTTGAATGAAGATGAATGCTATCTTAAAAAGATTTAGGAATAAGTAGTGCCCTTTATATGTTTGAGCAGATCTTGATAAATAACTTGAATATTTGAAAAAATAGTTTTCTTAACAGTAAATGTATACACTATTATAGTTTATTAGAAACTATACACACAAACATAATTAATCATTTGAAAAAAGAAAGAAACGAGTCTTACAGTAGTCGCATATGATCTGCAACATCTGACTTGTTATCATGGTAAATACGCAATAGTGATTTTAATCCTGAAAGAAATGAATGGGTTGTGACTGGAAATATTTTCTATCGAATAATTACATCTTTAATGAAAATTTTATTTAATTAAACAAGGAGTAATGCAGTTTTTTTTATCAAAATATTTATTATTGTTCAATTAAGGGATTAGCGGAGACAATAGATTTATGAAAACTAAAGTATGACACATATACTTGTGATTTCAAAGTATTTAAAAATTGTTGAAAAACGGCGTCAATAGCAGTACCACTGTTAGTTTTCGAAACATTTCGATTAGTGTTCATTTCGAGCTTGAGTTCATCTTTCAGAAAAGCTATGAGCGGCTCAGCTTCTGGCAAACTGAAGTTAACGTTAAAATCACCACTCAAAATCATGGGAAGCGCGAGTGATAGTTTTTTTAAAAAAGAGCAGAACCACCTTCGGTATACGGTAAAAGTACAAAATGCAGGAAATCTTTAATCTTTTTAACCGTTTGATTCGGAGAAATGTATGCGACCACCAAAATGACAAGACTTGCTGGTATGTGCGGTAGGTGGGCGTCTTAATTGCTACTACAGTTGGACCCCGAGACGAGGCTAGCGAAGAGACACCCCAAGGCGCTGAATTGGTCACATCAAACAGCGCGCTTCCCCGACTTCCTGTTACGCATTTCCGTCCCTTTTCACGAAATCCTCCAACAAATATCTAGCAACCGAGAGTAAAGATGTTACACATCAAAAATCTTAAGATAAACTTTTATAAATAAAGCAGAATTATTATGTGTAGCAAAATCACAATAAATAAATACAAATAAAATAGATAAATATAGTTTTAGGAAAAAATATTTAATAAGTTATTTGAACACCTTTAAATATAATGTAAGATAAATTAAATTTACCTTCATAAAAGTTATTTTTCATTTTAAATTTTAAAAATTGTAAGGACATTTTACTTACTTACATTTAACTTTACAATCCTTTTTTAAGCTGTAATTATTATTATTATTATACTTCTGTTAAGTGCTACTATTCAGCCATTCCTATGCTTTGAATCTGTATTTGGGTCCTGAATCTGGCAACTTGTTTATTGTACTCAGATTTAGCGTGGGCTCTGCATTTTTTAATGCAATTCTTAGATAAGTTACCTTTTTCTCCTAATGGATTTGGATTTCCTATCCATTATTTTCAATAGGTTTTTACTCAGTACTATTAATAGAAAGGGGGAAGGTTGGCTGGCCACAAAACATGTTCAACCCCACTTTAAAATAAATTATTTTATATATAAGCTGTCCTGAGTCAGCAATGTTTATAATACTGTAGCATCCATACTTTTATATTTAACTCTATTATTTTAATTTTTCATATATCCTTTTAAAATCTATTGTCTTGTTTACTTTGTAATTTCAATTATTTTCAGTTTTGATCATGTTTATTCATCTCTCACTTGTAGAGAAATTTTGACTAAATATATATATTATTTATTATATATATTATATATATATAATATATATATATATAATATATATATATATATATTATATATATAAACGTTTATCACATATACTAATGCTAATTAAAAAATAAACAATAAATTGAAGTTTAACAAGCTGGTATGTTTGGTATGTTAGGTGACTACATAAGTGTAATATCGAACTCTTTGTCCAACGAATTAACATTGTAGGGTAAAACGTAGTTTTAAGCCAGCCAATTTTCTCTATACTTACCTATGCCACTGAGTGGAAAGAAAAAAGAAATAGTATAAGATCAAGTTAGTTTCTATATATATACTCTATTTAGTAATATAATACTAAATAATTAATATTTATATTACTCTTAGTTTCTAAAACCAGGTACTATAATTTTCATACTATAGAACAGGAAAAAAATCCAATAAAAAACAAAAACAAAAATTGTAAAAATTTTTAAAAAAATCTACGCATCAACACAAAAGTAGATATTTCAACTAAATTAGGCAAATAAATCATTATAGGATAACGCTTAAGGAAAAATTGTTAGATAAGCTTTAAAAACATATTATTAAAATAGCTAAGTAAACATAGTAATCATATAAAATTTTAAAATACTTTATGAAAAAGTGAAGGTGCATAAAATTTAAACATAAATAAAAGATTAAAAATCCGTAATAAAACAACATTCTCGAAAACTTCTTGATAAGTATATAGATTAAGGGTTTTTGGATTGAGAAAAAATTATTGCTTTTGTTGGTCAGAAGTTTTGTTGGTTTTCGTGTTCTGTGCTATTTTTATGTAAAGTTCTGCGCTAATATGTGTAGCAATCTGGAGTCTCTAAATAATCATCGTAAATAAACAAGTAATTGTTATTAACATGGCTTTAGGAATCCCACTACTAGCAGCAACTTTTTAAAAAAAAAAATGGAGATATAGGGAATTTTTTTGTGTGGTTTTTTTTAGATTCGTTTAATACATTTTAGGAAAATATGCTAAAATTAAGAAGAGAAAGAAATTATTATTACTAAAATGGAAAAATATGGGTAAAAATTTACAAAAAATAACATAAACGCGGCTCATTCTGTACCAAAAGTTCATAAACAAATTTTCAATCTTTCAATTCTGATGTGTTGCTATGTTATTCATTTTTAAAATAACCTTTAGGAAAGTGGATATTTTAACTTTTACAAAAACTAGAGCCCTTTATCTTAGTTATTACATAAAATGCTTAAAAACAGTGATTACGTTAACATATTAACATAAGGGACTGTAAATTTTGTAATAAAACAGTGATTGATAAATCTGAAAGTTAAACACTTCTACTATTATACAGAACATACACAAAAATTTCAGTGAATTATTTTAAAAACTTTTTGAGCAATCGCTGGCCCGTTTGAGTATTTAAAAAAACACATTTCGAGTAAAATGCGTTTTAAAGTATGACATCTTGCTTAAAGTAATGCCATCTGCTTTTACTGAAAGACTTCTAGCTTTCGTTTTAGAGAACGGAAAATAATAAACTTGGTATTTTTAAAGCTATTAACATGGCCTATAAAACAAAATCATAAAAAAAATTGTCAATTTTCGGCAAACTTCTTAATTTTAGGGTAGTCGGATACCTCAATGAAAACTCTTGTCCTCATCTATATCCAAAATGATGTAGGAAAACTAATTATCCTCTCACACATGCATAATTTTCGTTAACTAACATCATATGTCCTTGACTTTTATATTATTCTATTCCATAAATTTAAACACATTTTAAAACTAAGAACAACAACTAATAAAAGTCAAACTATCAATGGAAAACTTACAAACGATACCTAATAGCACTCTGGGGAGGAACAAATTGCAGAAAGCTACTAGGAAAAAATTTTCATCCCAATGCTTGAAAATAAATCTCCATTAAAAACCTATCCACACTGTTAGACCACTTCCACCCGAACAACTTCCGCCATAAATAAAAACAACAACAGCCCACCTTCTTTTGAAAAAGACGGGGGGGGGGAACTCAAAATAAAATACATAAAAAAAAAATCTCTTTCAGTCGACGAAGAATTTTCGAATTCCGGGGAATCAAAAACATTACTCCAACAAGAAAAAGAAAGGAAAGAGGGAGGGGGGGGGGGATAGAAAAGCGGCGAATCAAGACAAACCGAAAACTTCGAAATATCATTTTGTAACAGACCATAGGTACCACCAACCATTATTCTGATGATAGCAGAACCTGGCTCTGTGCAAGGAGTATCATTCGACATAGAAACGCGAGCGTGCGTTCAAGCGTGAGCTTCAGTATAACGCTGTTTCCTCCCGGGGGTACCATCAGGAATTGTTGCTCCTGCCTATCAAGAGGGGGGATCGTAAGAGGCAGTCACGTGGAAAACGCACCAGCAGAAGGAAAGTGATGAAGATTCACCTGTGTCGGCTTCTTAAAGGGAGCGACTGGATATTGAACCGGAATCGGAATCGGAACCGGTATCAATATTCGTTATACAGAGAAAAATTTATTTATTTTATTCTGTTTTCCTTTGATATGGACAAATGGAAACTTCTGAATTCAATATCCTTTGATTCACTTTCAAAAGACGCTTTCTATGATATATTTTGCTCTTATACAATTTGCTTGCCAAAAGCAAATAAAAGACTTGAATGCACAAAAATAGAACTTTCAATTGATTTTACGTTTTTAGCATGTATAATATCGGTTAGCTTGTTTGTTTTGCAAAAGAGAGTTTTCTAAAAAGAAGTTGGAATTCACAGAACTGTTGAATATTTGTTATTTTTAGTTGGGTGCCAAATTTTAAACTGAATCTAAATTTAAGAAATTGAAATATTCACTTTATGTTGCTAATAGAACAAGTTATTTGTGGTTAATGACATCTTAATTTAAATATATTGAAAATAAGTTATCAATAAATAACATGTATTTTTTTTATTTTAAAAGTTTTTAAATTATATTTATTTTTGCTAATTATGTTAAGAAAAATACTTCTTTTCCACAAAATTATTCAAAAAATATTTGCAGAAGAAACACAATAAAGAAAAAATAAAATATAGAATTACTTAAATTATATTTTTTAAAAAAATGTCTATATTGACCGACGAAAACCAAACTGTTACCTCCTGATCTTCTTTAAAGTAATATAATTTAATAAGGGTTGAGTGAATGTGTTTTATTTACGTCGCATTCTAAGACAATACTAAGGCATTGGCGACGGAGCTTGTCATTTTGAACCTCTGTCAAGCAGAGAGGACGAAGCCTGAACAGGCACTTCCTCACCAAACTGTCTCACAAAGTCAACGAGAGGACTTAAAGACACTACAGATTTAACGTGTATCAGTTTCTCTACACGGCTGGTCTTCAGAGACACTAGGGCTCGAACTGACACACTGGCCACGAGCTCAGGTGTGTGACTACTAGGTACCGTGACCACTAAATCTATTGTAGCAAGAAAGCAATTAATTTAGAAGTTCCTATAACGGTGACTATAGTAAAACCCAAATTAAATAACATTTTACGTATCAGTTGGAACTTTATTAGCAACTACCTGGTACACTCGTGCGAAGAACGGGGGAATTCACGTATCCTCATCCTAAAATTAACTCTGTATACTCTAGCATGAAGTGGAGAAATCTACTCCGTCCACCCTAACACTACATTTAATCCCTTCACACTCTCTTGAACAACACAAACAAGCTTCGATGGGCAGTCACCTGACCGCTCCTCGTTCTATTGATTGCTGACGCAACCCACCGGCCTTTCTTCCTTGCGCTTCCCTCCCTTCTCTCCCCGGTTCGTGCCGCGCTCGCAGGTCGCCTCGCTTCGGAGCCACTCCCTCCACCCCACGTCGGAAGCCTCTTGATTTGTTTTGTATCTCCTAGATGGATTGATCTTTTTCGCCCATCTTGGGTAAAAGCGCTGCACGCTGTCGCACACTTCTAATCTAGTTTACGTTACGTACGGGTGAATTGAAAATTAACCAATACATAATGAAGGATAAAGAAGTTTTTAATAAGTTAATTTTACGTGAATTTCAAATTAAATAAAATAAAAGAATTTTGCATATCTCAACTGAAAAAAACCCCATATTTGTTAAATTTAAAGTCTGTACACGTAATAGCTAATAAAAAGGATTTCTTTTTATTTATAATGCCCCGTAAATCACTTGTGGTTGATTTTTGAAAACACCATCCTAAGCTAATCTCTGCTCAGAAAAGTAATACATTGTTACAATTTTGTGTAATAAACACTTAAAATAGGGTAAATAATTTATATCTGGATGTGTGTAATACGCTAATACTATTTTCTGTTGTATTTATTTTATATTAAAATTATAATATTCGCAAGCAAAGCCGATCCTTACATTATAATGGCGATTCAATGGAAACATAGCGAAATGTTGGTGATAGAGCCAAGTTGTCACTATTTTTGGTGACTACGTTGGTAACTTGGCGATTGATTGTACGGTGCAGAAGTTGATTTGCTATAGTTCTATCTGGTAGGAAGCTACAACGACGAGGATAGCACAAAATCCTTCTCCACAAAAATACATACACACGCCAATTTCCATAGTGTTCGTTTGAACGGTGTTGAAGTGAAGCGAGTTCATTTGTACAAACATCCATTTTTATATATGGAGATAAAAATTACGTGTTTTCGATGTAGTTAGATTTGCTGTAATTTGCTTTAAAACAATACTGTACCAAAAGTTCAACATTTAAGCAAAAGATTGTCTATCATATTTATTTTTTGTAATAAATTGCAACTTTCACTTATGATTCTAACATAGTATTTCTACACATTATTTTTGAATTAGAAATTCAAAAATCAATTCTGCTTCATGTAGCTGCTATTTCAATGGAACACTTTCAAGAACAAATCTCAACAAATATACATAAATATTTGTTGAAATGTTCTTTGTGTCCAATAATTAAAAATGATGGCACAGACATTCTAATTCGAAGCATTTAATTTATCGATAACAACTTTCATTTAAAAATACCTTGATATTAAAACATTTCAGAAAATCCAAAATAGAAGCAATATTTTTCTACTACTTTAATCTTTCCTCCTTAAAAATGACACAATCAAAATTCCTAATAGATATCTGAGAGATTTGGTATTCCGAAAAGTCATTCAGAGAACATCAAAACAGCCAAAAGGCCCTCATTCTGTGTTAAATACCCCCCAACATTCGAAGATTCTGAAACTTAATGCCAATACCAATTAAAATTCTGATTTGAAATTCGGGAAATAACTTTCTTTGTATTAAAGTCATCATTATATTTCCCCAAACTGAATGCGGATTCGAGAGATCACGTCGAAAGTGGAAAGAAGTAAAAAATATTTTTCCAAACATTACGTGATGTCATTTAAAACACTCTCTCCAAATAGATATTACTATCAAGAAAGAAAAGAAATACTTTTGCTGGAGCACGTGGAAATATTCTTCCAAATAGGAGTGTTTTGGAATCTTAGAGATAAAATGAGATAAGTCTGTGTATTGGAAAGCAGATATGGACTTTTTAATGAAAAATTCAGATTACGGTTGCGGTTATTACATTTTACTATCCGATGTAAAGTGCTAATATCATAAAAATCTATATAGCAATCATAATGATGGTCATAAAGAGTAAAGATGAGGGGTTTTACGTAAACTAGCTTAGAAATAAGTTACAGGTAACAGCAAAATCCTTAAATTAAGGTTACAGTTACTAGTTATTTCGTGCATAATAAACTGAATGAAAAATGGATTTTAGTAATAAAACTTCAATGTAGACAAATTTTAATTATTTTTTTGAAATAATATTATTTGTTTACAAATATAACGTATGACAAAAAGGCTATTCAAATTCTAAGTAAAAACTTAAAATATTTAATAATGAATTTCCTTCAGTAAGTTAAAATAGACATATACCTGAATACTTATTAGTATAAATGAAAACTAAATAAATAGTTATTTTTATGCTTCTTAACTACCGTATAGATTTATTTTTATTATTTTGAAGAATGCTTACACACACACATACACTCACACATATATGTAACATGTGCAAGAAAAGTTTACTAAAAATTAAAATGTTATTAGAGTTTAGTTTTAATTTCAAAATATTTTTTAAGGGGAGATACTTTAATTATAACTACTCTCTTGGTACTTGAGAATATTTTCATAGTTTTAATTTTAATGTATAAAATCTTAAAGGTAACAAAAAAGGAAATAGGAAAGAATGATATCATAATGTACAAAAATATATCGTTTGAGAGTAAAGTAGAGTACAAGTTTATTTACGCTTCATTTGAGGCTTAATTTTTCACAGATTTAACTTAATTTATTAAATGCAGGTATTGTAAGAAATGTAGCAAAACACACTGAAAATAGTACATGGTGACCAACAAATTCGTTAACATTTGAAAATATAATAATTCATGAAATAATATAGGCAGAGAGATAAAAATTGAAACACATATCTGAAATGACATAAGGTCTTATTGAAACCAAAAAAGGGCAAAAGAATGTCCCAGATAGGGCGCTTTATATAACATAAATTAAAATTAAAAAAACCTTTTTAAAAACAAGTTTTTATTTAAATGCGTAAAAAAGAATAAAAAAACTTTTCCTTTAAAAATTTTTTTTACCAACAACTTATAACGTCATTACAAATTTATATGATAAAAAGTCTTGTCGCGAGGTTAAAGTACTTGTATTTATTTAGTTTGAAAATTTGAAAAATTAAAATCAATCAGATCAAGTTATTTAATTTACTTGTTTATCTACAGAGTTAAATCCGGCGACAAGCTTTTATATCATATAAATTGTGTAATGACATTATAAGTTGATAGCAAAAAAAAGTTTTGAAGGAAAAGTTTATTTTATTCTTTTTTGCTCATTTAAATAAAAGCTTGTTTTTAAAAATGTTTTTTTTTTTTACTTTTTAGTTATCGATGAACAGGTTTCTCAGTTACTTTAGCTGAATTAATTCTCGCAAAAAGGGTATTAGACAAAAAACACAATTTTTTTAAATCCCTAATTTTTAAGCAATTTTTTCAATCTTCATACAGATTTCGGATAATGTTGTTCTACATACGAAAAAAAGAGTTTCGTGACATTATCTTCATAAATGACGAAGTTATTAAATGTTTAATTAAAAATTTGATTATTTTTTGAAAAATCGCAAAAAAAAAAGTTTTGAGTATTTTATTTTTTAAATGACTGATTCTAAAAGAACAAGACATGAGCTGTTTTAGTACGGAATGTCATTTCATTTAAACGAAAAAAAACTCTCCCGCAATAATTTAGACATCATTTTCATAAAAACGCATCGATTTTGGCTCATTTAAAAAAAGTGGTAAAAAATAAAAATGCTATTATTTTGTAAAAAATATTATACCATATCGTGGCGAAATAAATGGTCTTTGAGATTCTGTAATTATTTTTTGTCTGAGATCCATAGATGAAATTAGATTGCTGTTTTAAAAAAGTCAAACATTCCCCTGATCTCAATCTTCATTTTGTTTCCATGAGCCCAGCGGAATAAACAGCCCACGGGGCTAAAATAATTATGCGTTTTAAGGTTTTTAATTAATATCGTTTTAACCAAATGCAATATCGGAATGTAAATAGTCAAAACATGCAATTGTCATCCAAATTAAACGTGTACATAAAATTTCAGCTCAATCAGTTGAAGATATCAGCTTCAAAATTGAAATGCAAGATTTCACCCTAACAAATTACACACATTTCAAGTTAAATAAAAGACCCAAGAAGGGATTGTAAAAGAAGGTACGTCCATTTTTATTTGAACAAGAATTCTTTAAATTAACGGGAAAAACGGAGCTATTGGGTTTATTTTATTCTTTTTAGCGCATTTAAATAAAAGCTCGCTTTCAAAAAGTTTTTTACTTTTAATTTATTTTAAACAAAGTTATAATTAATACAGTCCATACAGCAAGTCATGAATTTTCAGTTTGGCTGAAAACCAATTTTCGACGTCAACTTTGTCATTGTTGTAACAATGTTATTGTTGTTATGTCCTTCCCGAAGGGAAGGTATGACAGTTGCCAGAGCCTGTGAACCAGGTTGGACTTCTTAACGATAGATGACGACACCACCTATCTCCACCTCCACAATTTAGGCATTGAACTGGAGGGGAGGAAAATATTCTCCAGCCCCCTGCACTCGTGGGTTCTGCTGCGACCGCCCACAAGACTTTTGGACCCACTTATTTAACGAACATGTACTCCGTGTGTATTCGGTGGTATTTGGTGGCATCGGGCATCAAACCCAGGCGCTCCGGTCTGGAGTCTGATGCTCTAACCACTAGGCTACCCACGGCCCTAGCAATGTTATTGTTACAACAATGCAGAGGAATCAGAATTTGCACCCAAAACCGATTTCCAACGTTTTTAATTAATATCTTTTTAACTAATTCCAATATCGGAATATAAATAGTCAAAACATGCATTGTCATCCAAACTAAACTTGTATACAAAATTTCAGCTCAATTGGTTGAAGATACTAGCTTCAATATTGAGTGGCACGATACCACCCGAACAAATTTCATACATTGCAAGTAAAATAAAAGCTTGTAAAGAGCAATAATTAGCGCATCAATTAATTTCATAAGCAAAAATTGATGATCTTTATAATAAATGTTCAACATGTTGACCACCATTCATCAACAATACTTGTAGTTGAAGGACATTGTTGAGAACAGCAATGCCCAGCATATCTATAGGTATGGAGAGAAATTTCCGTTGAATGTTGCCTTTTAAATTCCCTAATGAGGCCGGAAGAACACGGAAGAGCTGTGACTTCATGTACCTCACAACCAATAATCATATGGAATGAGGTCTTTCGACCTGGAAGGACAATCATGAAGAAAATGGTGACTCGGCACGCAATCCTCACCAAACGATGTGCGCAAGAGATCTTTCGCATCCTTCTTGTGGCGATAGGATCGTAAAGCTGTCATAACAGAACTTGAATTTATGAATACAAGGTATTTTATTAACGACTGAAAATTTGAATAAGATGTATAAATAAATAAATATATATAAGGAGAGATTGAACTAATAGTAGGAGGTGATAAAAAAAGAGGAGAATATTAATATTCAAAAGACGAATCATCTATCCATAAATAAATAAATCTGTGTACAAGATAAAAAAAATTAATTCAAAACACGTATTCCGAAAAATTTTCCAACTAACTAAAAATATTTCGTTTCTATTATATTGTACAGTAAATTATATACAGAAATAATAGTTTTTAAAAAGATTATAAAGACATAAAAAGTATAAGACATTAATTTTAAAAAGTTTTCAAGCATCTCCTCAGATTTTATTTTCACTCCAAAACCAATATAAGCACGAAAAGCAAAAACTTTTTTTTCTGCATTAAAAAGATTTAGAAGTGGAAAACCTACATTATTAAAAAAAAAGTTTGAACTTTTTACGGATAATCAAAAAGAATGTCAGTTTTCTTTCAAAACAAATTATTTATTAATAACTTTCCGAAATTCGTTTTCTAATTTTAAATAAATAAAAATATACTTTAACTTGATTTTGGTTTGTTTATTTTAAAATTTAGCAGAGGGCTAATAGAATTTCTTAAGAAAATATTACGGGTACAATTTAATCAAGTTTTTAGCAAAATTCTGAAATTTTATGATCTTTCTTAACACTATTAAAATTTTTACATCAATTGTATGTATATAAATATATATATATACATATATATATATATATATTACATTAAAACTCTTTAAGTAACTTTAATAAACATTTAATTAACTTTTAATAAACATTTTAATATTTTAAGGAAAGATCATTTTTGAGGGGCAAGGGTAATTTCTGGATGCTTTTGAATTAAGAATACATATAAATTGCTTAAGTATTTTAATGGATCAGGGAACAATTTGATAATTGAAAAAGAAATTACGATGTTAGTTTTATTCTAAAGCTTAGAATTAAATACAGAAACACAATAAAATACTTTAATTCCTTATTTTAAACATTTTTGTAATCAGTAAGGCAATTAACAAAATGTTCTAATATTATTTCTAATAAAAGCAATACGAATTACATTCAATCTTCTAGATGTTACGAGGCGCAGTGGCTGAGTGCTAGGCATCGGATCATGGTTAGCGTGTCATGAGTCGATCCTAGTACACTAAAGATCCGCGTGTAGGGGCGCAATGCACGTTAAATCTGCGAGAGCTCAAACGTCCCCGTTGGTGTGGTGTGGTAGTTAGGAGGGGGGGTGCCAGCTCAGGTGTCGTCCGCGTCACTTGACCATGGTTCAAAATTACGCGGACGTCGCAAAGCCCTGTGTTGCTAATTAGTGCGACGTTAATATTCTCTCACTCTCACTCTAGATGTTACGAATTCAAGAATCTTACGATTATTTTATAGATATCAGAGAAAAAACAAAAATGTCCTTTTTCTTTTCCATATGGAGAGACCATATTATTTGTAAAGAGTGTATTGTTTATTCTCTCAAATATATATTTAAAATTTAACATTCAAGTATATGTTTAAGAAAAGTGAATGTACAATATCAACAAATTCATCCATAAAACGTGATGGAAATAGAATGTACAACTGTTTTAAAAAATTACTTGCTCTTTTACTGAATATATTGAAAAAATGACACTTAGGCACATTGACTGTAGGAACTAAGCGCTAGGATAGGCAATACAGTAACCTTTTTTCTTAAATACAATCCTTTTAAATACAAACCTCCCCAATACATATAAGAAAATGTAATCGTCCACTAAATAAAACATATTTTAACTTTTACTGATACATAAATTTTACATTTAATCATTAAATTAAAAGATTTATGTTTTAATGTATTTTATAACATACATCAAATATTATAATAATACATATTGAAAGTTACTCTTTTTTATCTAAATATTTCACAGATTCAATCTCTTATACAATTTTATATTTTTAGACTTAGTTAAATTCATTATGTTTTCAATCTTGTTCTCATTATGTTCTCATATTGTACTCTGTATGATATTTTGAATACGTAGATTGCTTTTTGAAATGGAAGTGTGTATTTCTCACAATTTATTGTTTAACTTTTCGAAGAATTTATAGTAATGTTTATCATCTTAATTAAACAACAGCTTTTGAGAACAAGGTATAAAGCAAAAGCATTACTTTATGTCCAAAAGGGAATTTAGGTATTAATATGAATGCGAACATTTACTGGAATTTCCATTATTTCTGATAACTTACGAATTCTTTCTAGTAATTAAATGCGATACATACAGAATATGAGTAGTTCAGTAATTAAATTGAAATTTGAAAGCAGAGTTTCACAAAGGACACTATAATAGCTGCCAAGATTGTTTAATTTTAACTTAGGCCTTTTGTAATGAATGAGGATAGTTCATTGGGCTATTAGTTACAGAACTCTTCAGCTAAGTTTCAATAGGAAGGCAAATGTTGATTCATTCAATAATTTTTTTAAAAAAATTCTATCTAGTTTTGTGAAGAATTCTTAGATTTAAAGAATAGAAGCATTCGTTGTGTTGCACGACGCCGAGGAAACAATTATTGAAAATGGATCATGGGCGATGATCTTGAAATACATGAAATAATAACTTTCAAAACCCAGGATTACAAAAATGTGTGTGTAGTATGTAATAATGTTTAATTTGTTTAAATATTAGTGTGTTTAATATGTGTTTTAATGCGAATGTATGCTCTGTCTCGAACCCAATATTTGAAATTTTTTCTTATAGTGGAATCAATCTTTTCAAGATTCAGATATTTAGGAAAAAAAAGTAATTTCTATTTTTAAATAGGAATTTTTTTTAATGAATAAAGGGATAATAAAGAAATAACAATAAAACATGAACGAAAATAAAGAACGTTTCAATTACACTCCAAAATTCATCAATGGCCATGCTGGCCTAGTGTTCAAGGTCACGGACTAGGGACTGGCACGCCATAAGTTCGAGCCTAGTACCGCTGTGGACCCCCGTGCAGAGGAATCCAATTCACGTTAAATATGTCGAGCCTCAAACGTCCTCCTGTTTGTTTCGTGTGGAAGCTAAAAGAGGGGGGCAGCTCAGGTGCCATTCTCGTCATTTGACAATGGTTCGAAATTATCAGTCCGAGGCCAATAGCCTTCGTGCTGCTTTATAGTGCGACTTAAATCTAACTGTCTCTACCCAAGTTCGTCAGTTAAAAATTGAGAGAAATTATATAGAGATTGTTTCAATTTTCTTTCGTACAAATATAAATATCATAATGAACATAAAGAGTTTTCCAATTTTTGAAGTACAATTCAGAAGTAAAGCACATAATATTTTTATGCAACGGTAACAACCAATGAATGAACATAAATAGAAATTGATTAAAAAGTAAAGAGAAAAAATTGAGATATAATGATGAAAAATATTGCTTATATTGAGGTTTTCATCCTGAAACCTAAAAGTAGGGTTTGCTTACTCTGAATACAATAAACTTCAGACTAATTATTTTTTTTAAATAAAAAAAAATTAGGCTCGAACTTAGATTTTTTAATTATAAAAGAATATCAAAATAGGATAAACTTATGTAATGTATAGCAACATTATATAAAAAATATGCAAGAATTTTATTTGAAATTGATCATTCTAAATAAAGCTATTCTTTAAAAATCAAAATCTCATACAATGGAATTAAAATATTTTTATTTAAGAAAAAAAGTAATAAGTGTTTAGTAACTTTCTCATCAAAAAACAAAAAAAATGAAGAAAAAGGAAATTAATTTTATAAAATTTTGAGGATAAAAACGGTAAAAAAAATCAATATGAATAAAAGTTTCAAAAATTTTTTTTCAAAATCAACAATTTTTGAATCATATTTGAAACGTTTAATTTAATTAAGGAATTCGAAAACACCATTAACAAGTCCTCTAAAAATTTTTAAAATTTATGTAACTTGAGAGCAGAATAATGAAAAATATATTTTACTCTTAACGAAAGAAAAAAATTAGTTACAATCATAATATAACGAAAGAAAATGCAACAAAAGATGCGCATTATAATAAGCAAGCTTTTTAAAATCGTAAAACGCCTGAAATTAAAGAAAATTTCTAAGCTTTTTTGTTTCAATTTCCTTACAAAATTTATTAAGTTTGAAGTTAAACTACTTTTAGACTGTCATGTGTAGTAGAATATCGTTCCATTTTGCACCACACGTTTTGTTGTTGAATGCAGCGTGGAAAAAACATCTGCGTAAATATCTAACAGTAATTCAGTCATATGAAAACAGTCTGTTTATTGTAATGGTGCAGAGTAGTTGATAAACATATAAACATTAAATAAGTTGAGATCGTTTACTTTTATCAAAGTTCAAATAAACGACTGTATACTGTATGCTTTAAATATTAGCTGTAGTTTTATGCAACTGTATTTAATGCAAAAATATGTAAAAGGATTAACATAACAACACATTTCAGATGCATTCTGTGATAATAAAAAAAAACATATTGAAGATGGTCTCTCTA
This sequence comes from Trichonephila clavata, assembly GCA_019973975.1. NCBI lineage: Eukaryota > Metazoa > Arthropoda > Arachnida > Araneae > Nephilidae > Trichonephila > Trichonephila clavata. Next base: position 11,965 of record BMAO01001150.1, on the reverse strand, counting down.
TAGGAAATAAGGTAAAAATGTATTTATGTGCATAAGATTCAAATTCCCTTTATGTGAAAAGAAAATAAAATTTAGCGCGCGAGCGTATTTTCTTCATTTTTCTTAAAAAAATTATTGTTTAAAAGTATTTGCTTAAGTTTTGAAATTCACAGGCTAATTAAAATAGCTAAGTTTATTTCAGTATGTATTATTAATGTAATAATGTCCTTATTTTTATAGTAATATTTTATCAGCTATCATTATTTCAACTGATATTTATTAAAACAAAGAAAACGCACATTTTCCGATTGAATGCTTCACACAGTTGTTTATACTTTTTTTAACTACTGCAAAATTAGTCTTGTGTTTGTGCCTCCAAACACTAAACAATTTCATAAATAAAAAAAAGTAAGACAGACTCATATTAAGCATGTTTTCAGCTTACGAAATAATTTATAATACATTTTTTATTGTAAAAAAATTAGTTTATTTTAGTGTTTTATTTGAGCCCTGTCAACAATTTTAGTATTCATTTAATGCCAGATGTATCCTTTTAAAAACGTAATTATAATACCTAATTGTCTTAATACCCACTGACTTTTTGAAAATTACCAAATGTAACAACTTTATTATTCCATAAGTATGAGAAAATACATTCTAAAATAGGAAATTTTAAATTATAGAGCACTGGGATCTAAACATTTAAAAAATAATACTCCCAAGTCTCAAATTACAGTATTTAAAAAAATTATTGCATTCTAAATAAAAAACCTATTTCTTGCAAAAAATTAACATGACTTGTCTCACCTGGGCTCTGACATGTCGAAAAGGATGCTTTCCCTTTAGCCTGTCATGTTTCATGTTTCACTAAGCTCTTTCCATCATTAAATACAACGCTAAGCGACGCATTAGATAATTTGCTCTCTCGCTATTAGTTTTTCACGTTTCTTGGCTTCGGAATTCATATCACAGGGGAGTCATGAAGGAATAAGCAATTGGGGCATTGAAACACGAAGATTTTATAGCCCAGACCCAGTTTTTGTTTGTGCTTTCATTCTGAGCCTTCTACGTGACGCTCAACATTTTACTATTAGCCCTAGAGGGGTTGTACTATGACTGTAAAGCAATGGATTTAGGTAGGGTGTAATGCAGTTGAAAGAAAATTTATCTTATAATTAATGTTATGTATTGTGGAAACGGTTGCATGCACACTTGTCTCATAATAAATAGAAAATATATCACAATAATGTTCAGAATTAATGGGAAAATTATAAATTCCAAACATGAATAATAGCTTGTTTTATTACTGGCATAATTTGTGAAATAATACAAGGAAGTTATTGATTTTTCTATTATTCCTCAATAATTTGTAAATTAATGTTTCAAAATATATATAAAAAGAAACGTATTTTCACAACGAGGGATACTATTTTTAAATCAATGAATTTTCTAGCAAAATGTGAATATGAATAAGTATTTAGTAATAGAAAAATCCTGATAGTAAAAGGGTTATTCACTAATAAGAGAATGAGACTAAAATGAAAAGAAATTGTTAAGTTAACCCGTTTTTTTCTGCTTATGATAAATAATGATTTCTTAACACAACGATGTTTTAATGAATTTGAAGAGTTTTTGTCCTCTTTTATTTCAGGTTTTATATTTTCTTAAATTTTTCTTGTATTATTAAAAATGTTTTTTTATTTGATTTTTGCAAAAATATCCATATACAACACTATTATCCTGTTATGCTGTATTTTGTTATGATACTTTTTGTTATAGTTTTATAATCACAAATCTGAATATTCTTCGCAAAGGAATTGTGCATATAATGGAATTAATTTTCAAGATCAAATATATATATATATATCTACAAATTTTCATAAATATAGCAAAAAAGAAAGAAATAGACTTAAAAACAAGTAATATATAAACAAAAAATTTAAAGTCAATTCCTGCTTAGGTCAACAAAGAAATTTTTTATTTTAGTTACTTTTTATCAAATAATTACAATTAATATTAATATTTATATACATATGACACAGAATCACTATATTAAGTCGCAATTGATTTTTATTAATTATCATTAAAGTATCAAATTGTCATCCAAAATAATCGTGTATATAAAATTTCAGTTTAACTGAATGCTTTAAAACGTGAGGGGAAAAAAATCTTAAAGTTATGACCCAAGTCGCTAAAAATTAAACACGCGTGACTGCATGTGTAATTCTTTAAATAAATAGTTTCGATAAATTAGTTTTAATTATTTATAATTAAATTATCGTATTGTCACCCAAAGAATCATGTATAGGAAATTTCCGGTCAAATGAGCGCTTTAAAATGTGAGGAAAAAGCCTTTTCAAGTTTTAACACAAGTCACTAAAATGGTCCCTAAATCGCCAAAAAGGATGCCAACGTGACTGTATCGGTAATTCTTTAAATAATTAGCTTTAATCAATTAATTTTGATAATTATAATTAAATTACTGTATTGTCTTCCAAAATAATCATGTATATAAAATTTCAGCCCATTTGAGTGCCTTAAAATGTATTTTATTACAATTGAAAATTTGAACAGGATGTAGGGAGATTGTGAACTAATAGTAGGAATTGAAAAAGGTTGTATCTTTTAAAGTGTTTGTAAAATTTTCTTGTAAGAGTTTCGCATAGACGGCTTAATTTACTGTAGTAGAAACATATTCAGTTCTACACTAGTTCTTAAATATATATATTGATTAATTTTACCAACTTCATATATAAATGACATTAACTGCATTCATAAAAGAATTTTGTTTTCAAAAAATGTGAGAAAGTAATTAAATATTTTATGACTTGCAAAGAATTTTAGTGTAAACGAGACCCAAAAGATTTTTTTTGTTAAATAGATGTATGTTATTAATTATGTATCATTAATCTACAAAAGTTATTCAAACCGACTTACTGTACACACATTTAGTGCTTGTTTCCATCTTAAGCTATTCAGTAGTCTTCAAGGGCTGATTGCTTCGATTGCATCCAATTTTCATAAAATGTAATATTTTAGCATTCAAAATGTTCCTTAGGATTTTTCAATTCTATTTCAATCACAAAATATTTTAAATTATATTTTAATAGTAAAATGAAAACTTACACATGGAATATTTTTATAGTGGTGATAGTAAATTTAGAAATATCATAACAGTGGAAATTAATACTACTATAATGCTATTTTTTATATTTAAAAAAAATGATCAAAGCAAGAAAACAACAAGTTAGTACGGGACAAAATAAAACAGCCACAGAGTAATTTATTTTCAAACTGAGGCTGAGAGGGCTAAATAAAGTCTTAAGGGGCACCTTCCCTTTTATCTGTCTATATTACTGAGCTGAAAGGAAATTTAAAAGAGCAAATAAAATTAAAAGTAATATTTTTTTAAAAAAACTTTTAATGGAAAAATAAATTTGTAAAAAGTTAAAATATAGTAATATAAGAGGTTTATTACAATTTACTAAGTAATATACTTTGTAAATTGTAATAAATCTAACAATGTTAATAGTAATTCATAAATTCTATTTCAGCAAATAATATCTAAAATTAATATGCTTGTTTCACTATAAAGAATCAAAACAAAAGGTTTGTAGATTTGCGTTTGAATAAATAATTGTTCAGAAATATGTTCTTAAATGAAATCGATAACACATTATGCATAGGAAATGTGGAAGCAATATAGAAATTTTATGCATTGCCTTTCTTTTAAAAAGAATAGAGCAAAAGCTGAAATTAATAGACGGGAATAATTTTGGATATTATTCAAACAAGTTAACTGAAAGAGACATCCATAATCAAGTGAAATGAATAATAAATATTAAGTAAATTAGATTAGACTAAAATTAAACATTGAAAATGCCTGTTATAAGGAATTTAACATTCATCATATTTTAAGTAAAACGTTATAATTTTTTAATAATATAAATTTTACACTATCTTTATTAACCAAAACGTTTTTCACCTTCGGAAAATCTTTTTTTATTTTTATCTTTAAAAAAAGTAAATTTAATGCTGAATCCAAAAATGTATAACATGTGTAGGTTTAAAGCTTAATACCCGAGTAATTGCAGTTTTAAAATGTAAACAACAGCTATTGCGGTAACAACGAATGTCTTTGTATCTGGAGAAAAATATATCTACAAACATTCCCTCACAGAACCAGTTCTTATCAAGATTAAAAACATAATTACAAACATATACATAATTTTTAAGCATGTATTTAGAGACTTAACTCCAAAAGAACTTTTACTAAAATGTTTGCATGATCGTACCCAGAACCCAAATGAAAGCTTCAAAAACTGTGTATGGAATCAAGTTCCAAAAAACACAATTGTGAGCAAAAAAAAATTACAAATTGGTGTTATGGACACAGTGATATGCTTTAATGAAGATGCACATGCCAGAACAAAATTATTAAGAGCAATAAAAATAAATCTTGGGTAAACACTTGTGAAGGCCTTCGAAAAATTGACAAAGTTAGAATTTGTGAAGCCGAGGTGACAGTTTAAAAAGCCAGCAAAGAGGCCAAGACTATTGAAAGACAAAATAAAAGGAAGAAGGATGCTTTAGAAGTGTTCATGCAAGATGAATACAAATTTGGAATATTTTATGTATCAAATTTTAGTAAGTTGTACCATTTTATTTGGTTTTTTTTCATATTACTCAAAATGTGTTTTTTTAGCTTTTAGTTATCCGTAGAAAAATTTATCTATTATGTTTTGGAGAAATTTGATATGAGCATTTGTATAATAATAATGTATATAATGCTACTAATTTAATTTCTGAAATGTTAATATTTTTCTTACTGCCATTTTTCTAAAAAAAATACCATTTTTATCAAATCTTTCAAAAATTGAGTTTCAAATTTAAAAAAAAAAATTTCTAAGAAATTAAATGCAAAAAATATTAGAGCATTAAAATAAAGGTACAATTTTGTAACTAAAACAGCATGATTTGTTGTTTTATATGTTATAAAAGGAAAACTACAGGTACCTAATCAACACCATGTATACGAAAGCACCTTTTTGTGAAGTGTACTTTTTCAAATCCTTATAATTCTAAGAATATTGTACACATTTAAAGTTTTATGTTATCGTATATTAAGAACAGTATGCAGATTGTGTGACACAATTTATTTTTTTGTTTATGGAGTCTTTTTGTTTCTGAAAATAATGTTCTTCGCTTGTTTTGCGTCATCGAGAACGTCCCGGTTCCTTAAATAATAATCACACGATGCAAATAGTTATTATAATGCTTAACATTAATGCATAAATGTAACTATTCCAGAAAGAAACTGTAGTAACCTTAAAACTACTGTAAGTTGGTTACAGAGATCATTTTTAATTATTTTTAACCATTCTATATAAAAAGTAATCTTAGGTTTAAATTGACTATTTCTACCATAAATTAGGTCATCAATGCATCAATTAAGATATAAAAATTCAGTATTATCAATAAGTTATCTTTCATAAAAAAATTTGGACCTAAACTAGCTTAACTACTGTTATGAACGATTTATTATATGTCAATCATGTTTTCATGTATTAATAATAAAATAAGTAATAATTGCTAAATTATAATTACATTACAAATTAAATTGAAGACTGTTCAAAATTTCAAATTATCTAACACTATGCATAATAATTATCATAAATAAGTAAAATAATTTTTATTGCAAAAGTAGTGCTTGTTGAGCCAAAGAGATTTTTAAAATCTTAATTGTACAGTGTGAACTCCTTTGTGTTTTAAGCAATTCATAGGGTCTTTGCTATTTTTAATAATAACATTTTACTTTTAGATTACTTATATTATTTTGTAAAATAGGTTGTAAAATAATTTTTCAGAAATAGTAATGTAAGTCATATAACTATCATTAACACTTTGAAACTTAATATGACTTGTATGAAATTTGTACTAAAGATATATATTCCTACTTTTTTTTAAGGAAAACAAAAATATCATTATTAGTTTCTTTACTGCAAAGCTCCGATTTATGAAAAAAATAATTTCTTAGAAAACGTATTTATTGAGCATATGAATATAATAGTATTAATAAATAGTGATATAATTACTCAGCACTTTATATAAAAAAGTAATGTATCGGTAAACTTCTTTGTAAATTAACATTATAGTAGTTTTATAATTCGGATCACAGACTTTTTAAGCACTATTTTTCAATTTCCACTACTAACTCACTCTCCCCCTATATATATATATATATGTGTGTGTGTGTGTGTGTGTGTATTTATATATCTCGTTCAACTTTTCAATCGTTAATAAAATATTTTCTATTCATCCTATCAAGTTTAAATAAATTTTCTAAAACTTGTAGTGGATGACACTTGATGTTAATATAGTTATTTCATATACTAATTCATAATTACCGGTTAATTAATTAAATTAATTACCGGTTTTTCGACGCCAACTTAGATTCGTCTCCATTGTCGTAGCAATCTAACTGTTAAAACAATAACAAAAGTTGGCGCATAAAATTATGCATTACATTTTTATGAACATTATATAACAAAATCATTTAACTATCCTTCACGTTGTACGATTTGTACAGAGAAAAGTTTGTAGAGTACTACAATTTTAATTTGCAGGTAAACGAAAAATTTCTATTAAAATCTTTTCGTGTTTATCATCCTATGTAATTGCACACATAAAGTAAATTTTTATTGTTGTTATTTTTGAAAGTTATTTATCACCTAGCGTTTGAAATACATTTTGCTCAATACGCTATTTTTTCATTAACATATTTCATTTAGCAAAAATAACAGAAATATATGCATAGGTTATATTTCTGCTATTGTTTTCAATTTCTGTTCTATTCCTCATAACACAGTTTCAAATGGGATCAAAAATATGGAGTCTCTGACGTCTCCAAGATTATTCATGAATCCTTTTAGCTTTTCCCCCATTGCTAGAAAAGAAAATAAACTCTTGTCTCTTAACTAGAATTAGCGTTTCTTAAGAATTACTTTCTGTTGCTCCTAAATCAAAATAATTTTCTTTCCAATGGCTTGCAGGGGAATATAAAACTTGATTCTATCTGTTAATTATTTAGGGATTATCTTTAACACTTTTGAAGTGAAGATGAAAAATCAAAAACAAGAAAAAATATCTTGTTATTTGAAAAGAAAGATGTACATCATTAAGTAAATAAACGAAAATATTTAGTTTTTCTTAACTCAATGTTTAATAATGTTTTTTCTTTCGTTTTTTTATATAAAATAAATCCCAGTTTTAAGTTTGTTATCATTTATTTACAGAGATTCAGTAAAGAGATTAAAAATTTTTGACAGTACAATAACAGCTTCTTCGTTTAACAAAAGGTTTAGGCTGTCCTAGTGACAGTTCAAATTATTTGTTGCAAAACAAAAACACGAATAATTTCAGCTCTTTTAAAATAAACTTACTTTTTAATATTTTACAAGTAATCACTCAGCAATGATATGAAAAATAGAGGGGATTAAACTTTATTTTTCATCCCTTATAAATGCACCCAAATTAAAATAATTCTAAATAATGTTTATCTCTCTCTCAGAGATGCAAAATAAATTATTAAGCATTCTTAGTGATTTAATTAATGATGAAAATTTTTAAAAGATGTTTTAAATCTATTCGAAGCTATCTAAAAAGAAATAGTTTTAAAATATGATTATTTTGCGTTAAAAATAATTCTAAAACTGTAATATATATATATGAGATTATTCTATGAGATTTTTTATACTTTGGATTTTTTATACTTTGAATTTTTTATACTTAGAATTTTATACTTTAAATTTCTATTTATTTTATTTGGTCTTTCCTACCGAGTTGCAAAGGGGGAAGGTTGGCGCCTTCAAACTAGTTTAACCCCACTTATTCGGTCCTAAGTCCGAAATTGCGTTTTGACTCGCTAGGTTCTTATTTGTATTTCATTAGATTTGATCTTCATTTTTTTTATTAAGTATTTCCTGTTGTGTTCTATATTTTATATAAATTTCTTCCATACATATATATATATATTAATGGATGTTTATACATAGACCTTGCTTCACTCCAACACCGTTCAACCGATCACTATGAAAAAATTGGCAAGTATGTGTATTTTTTGTGGAGAAGGTTTTTTGTGTACCCTCTTTGTTGCAGCTCCCCACCCAGTGGCGCTATAGCATATCAAATTTGCACAGTTCAATCAATCACCAACTTGCCAACATGGTTGCCAAAAATGATGCCAACTTGGCTCTATAGACAACATTTCGCTATGTTTCTATTTAATCGTCATTATAATGTAAAGAACGGCGTTGCTTGCGAATTTTACAATTTTAACATAAAATAAATACGACAGAAAGTAATATTAATGTATTACATTTCAAGATATAAATTATTTACACTATTTTAAGCGTTCATTACACAAAATTTGTAACAATGTATTACTTTTGATGAGCCAAGATTAGCTTAAGAAGGTGTTTTTCAAAAAATCGACCCACAAGAGAGTTACGAGGCGTTATAAATATTAAAACAAATTATCACCTATTAAAATCTAGATTTAAAATTTAGCAAATCTGTTTTTTTTTCTCGATCAGCTGAGATATGGAAAAAAAAATTTTTTTGTTTACTTTGCAATTTATGTAAAATTATCTCATTAAAAATTTCTTTATCCTTCAATCTGTATTGTTTAATATTTCAATTCACCAGTGAGAAGAAGAGGTATACCAGCTAGTTATATATCTATTATTTATATAGAGGAAGGAATTTATCTAACTATATTCTCCGAACTAATTTAAAATATTTAAGAACAGTTTATCAGAAAATATTATTTAAGATGTTTTATTGTGGTATGTTGTATTATTGCTTTTACCTCTGCATCGCACATAAATAATTCATAACATTTCGAAATCTAGTATCTTTAATTAGCTTTCATTTTATTCGGATATAGACAAAATCAGTATTTAAATTTTTTGTTATGTTTCATAATGATATAAATATATCAATTCACAATTTGGCTCTTCAAAATAACTTACTAAGTTGTTGACAATGCTGCTGATTTTATCTTATGAAAATTGTCTGATATTAAAGTATAATATGGTTTATTTATAAATAAAATTATATTCCCATGTATAAATTACATTTGAAAAGTAGCAAATAAAATTGTAACAAATTTATCCTCTTTAATGAAAAATAAACGTCATGAACATTTAATAAATTTTCTTTTTCTGTTCTTAGTCACAGTTTTGGTATTTATTCAAATTATCAATAATTCGTATTTTACACAGTTACAGATAATTTTTCTATTAATAAAACAACTTTCTTTTTTATATTTCTCATATATCCTAAATGTATATTTACACTTTTAAGAAAAATAAAGAAATGATGATGGGCACATAGGTTTTTTAATGTTCCGTGAGGAAAATGTCAAAGTTTTGTTTTAATGTAGTGAAAACTAAATGGAGTTACATGAATAATTTAAAAATTTTTTTTTCTTAAATGGACTTTACTACAAGGACATGCAAAAGTTGTAGCAAAGTTTACCAAACTTAGATTTCCAACACTGGAACAGCGCAAATTTCAGATTGCCTGCAATTGAAATCAAATTTAAGATCCACATTTTAAGAATGATGTCATAAATTTGTGACGACAGGTATATGTATCGCATTGCCAAAAACCAAAGTTTTCACTGAGGACCTTCAGACATAACACGCTTGGACTTCTTTTTTCAGGATATTTAAAAATCATTATTTACCATTCTCCCATTCGTAACACTTTTTTTAAAAATTTCTAATGGGCTGCGTATTGGTGTTTTACTATTTCAGACCTAATACATTCCCCGGAAGCTGGTATCACTTTATAGTGTGGCACCCTATAGGTGGATACCAATCGCCGCAGGTAATTTTGACACCCAGTTTCCTCTCTAGAAGGAGGCACCTGAGCTCTGACGATGCGAACCTGTATTAGGATTTATTTTTGCCGAGAGCACCCAAGCAAACAGACAATCTAGGGATCTTTTACATGCCGTATAATCATACGACATGACCGCTGTCGATTTTCTGCATCAAGAAAATGCACCGACTTTGGCCGGGGTGAACCCTTAACCTTAGGTGCAGAAGGGCCAGCGACAAACCAACCACACCACCCAGCCGGTTCCGTTCGTAACACTAATGAACTGAAAAAGCGAACTGCGGAGCTCTCCAGACAGTTAGTTCTGGAATGCTTCATAAAACAATATTGTAAATCATACAGATAAATTCCTCATGTGTGAGTGGAAATTGTACACTTCATATATTTCGCGGACAAGAAATGCTGCGCACTTTGAATTCGCACAATGTTATATTACAAAGAATTTGATATTTAAGTACTATAAAAAACTATACCTGTATGTTATCTGGTATTTAATTTTTTTCCCTCAAAAATATACAAATGCCTTTCGAACTCCCTATATATATGTATATACATACACAGAATAACCATTACATTATGACCAAACCTTCACCAGAGCGATGAGCTCACCGGACGGCAAAACAACGGCGCATGCACGGCTGATGTTTGTTATTGTTCTTTATGCCACCTGATCAACAGTAAGATCAGATCAAGGTTCACTAAATGCGTCGCGGGTAGGGGCTAGATTTTTACGCCTGTCGTTAGCCTAAGTTTTGAGCACCATGCAGGTGAAAGTACGATTTTATTGAGTTCCACCCCAATTTTCCAGCAGAATACCCTGGGGGTGGTCAAGGGCCTCCCACCTATCGTTCCCTTCCACCAGCCTCACGAGAGGACTTGTGCTTTACGCCTATTTATATAGTACCCCCATACCGCGAAGGCACTATACATTTACAAACATACATGCCTTCTCCCGGTATTCGAACCTACCACTAACACTATACCGGACACTAACCACTAGTGACAACTAACCACCTATACCGGCTGATGTTTAAGTATACAAAGCTCGCACCCCCAAGCACTATCCGCTCAAAGAGTGTTTATTTCCATAGTGGGAAACGCAGCTGAACTATCAGGATTCGATAAAGTCAAATCCTTATGACTCGGCAGCAGGGCAACAGTTTTTTGGCCTAGTTTTATAAATTCTAAAGGAGCTATGGCAGGGGTCGGCAACCTATGTCAGGCGTGCCACATTTGACCTGCGGTACAAATCTCAGTAGCACTCTAAACCTCTCTATAAATTAGTCAATTTTTAAGTGAAGTTTATAATTTGTAAATGGAGCTTATTGAACTAACGTCATCAGAATTACGGAAAGCAGCAACTACGGAATTACGAAAAAAATCTGGATCGTAATTCTAACAATAAACCGACAGCTTTTTTTTTTGTGTGTAAATTATTAGATGTATTTACCGGCAAAGAACTGAAGAAAAATGCATATACTCTATTTTTCGCTTATGGTTCTACATATACAATAGAAAAAAATATTTTCTCATATGTAAAATATGTTGAGACCACAAAAGGAAACCGTTTAACATTAAATGATCAGAATCGTTTCAAATTGAAAGTCAAAAATTCCTGATGTTACGATATGAAGTAGAACGTTGCAGGGACAAGCACACATTAAAATATTTTTTTTTTAATTGAACAATATTGAAGAAGAACATTGTATTTTTATGTTATTTATTTCTTATTTAATAATATGTTTAAAATACTAATACACATATGTACAATTTTAATTTTTAAATTTTTGTGAAGGAATAGTTTATTTTATGCTGCTTATTTTTATGTTAATAAATATATTTAAATGATGCATAATTAAATATAATAGAACTTTAAATTTGTATTTTTGACCTTTATTCCCTAATTCTGCATGCATTGCAGCGTGAATTGAATTGCTTCAAATATTTTCCTACTGCGTGGCATCTTGAATCATATTATAGATTGTTTGACACACCACAGCTATATAAGGATGCTGACTATAAGGTGACTATATAAGGTGGCTATATAAGGTTGCTGATAGAGGATTCTAGTAATCATAGT
>BMAO01001149.1:0-77032 GCA_019973975.1 Trichonephila clavata | reverse complement strand
CAGTTACGTATTGCCATAATTCCTGGCTAAATTTTTAAGTGGCATTTTAATTCCTTATACCCTGTACTCGTAAAAACAGGTTCTCTTCGGGTCCTTGTACTGATATTGAAGAGGAAATACTTATGTGCGTATTGTTTGACGGTTAACCTCTTCTGCAGCGAACCACGATGTATGTAAATGAATTACTAATAAAGTTGGCAATCGAGTTGAGGAGAAAGTAAATTAGGTGCTTTGAAGCTAGTTTGAGTTCTATCAATAAGAACTGTATTCTGATTTGACAACGTATCTGGGCATAGGACTTGGAACCTTGTTATCCAAGCACGGAAAAGATAGCTGAAGATATGAATTTTTTCTCATAGGCTTGTTAAGTATACTTAACACATTTAGGACTAACTCATCCCCATTAGCTATTTGTAACCTTATAAAATTTGAGATTATTGGAAATTAAAGGTTGTGTTTTAGAGAATTCCTCAGCAAACCCTCACACTAAGGCAAACTGAGGCTCGCTACGAACGGGAAATGTAATTTTATCTGCAACTTTAGTACTTAAAATGGATCTGACCAATCAGCGTGCTGAAATTCTGAAATCATGCAGCTAAAGTTCTCGAACTTCCGCAAGTAGGAGTATTTAAGCTGATATCCTTTGGAATATAAAAAAAAAACAACACTTTTAACCGATGTAAGTTTTTCGTGATTGATTTGTTGCTACATTTACCACGTGTCCCTAAAATGACCAATGATTTAAAAAAGAACGGAACGCGATAGAAATGTATTGTTGAAGACAGAAATGAAGGGTGAATTCTGCTTAGGGTATTCTCACCAAGGAGCAAAGTTAGTTACATTAGTCAATAGATGGAGCTTCTGTCCAGAAAACTATAAAAATGTGTTATATCCGTTCTTAATAGTTCTCAGGTTTCCGACGGGTGTTTCGAAAATGGTTTACTCGTCTGAATAACCAGAAGAAAAATAGTCACAAAGTTCGTCGTCAGATGGTTCTTCTGACTGGAAAAATTATATAAAAAAATGTCTTATGTCCATTAGACACATGAGTATTCTGACGTGTGTTTTGAGAATTGTTTTACTCATTGTGGAAAACGGCAGAATGCTTGACCTGTATAACGAAGCGGACAAAAAATATTTTTTAAATAAAAGTTTTTTAACAGTCAGAAGCGCTACCTGTTGAAGAATTTCGAAACTAATTCTGAAAATTAGTGAGAATAAATTCCCTGGTTACTAAAGCAGAATATAGCAAACTATACATTTCTGCCGACTTCCGTTCTTTTTCAATTTATTTTTCAAATCATCCGTTACTTTGGAAACACATGGTATACAACGTTTTTTCGTCAAAAATCGTTGAAAAATTCGTAATTAAAAATCTAGACATCCCCAAATAAATATCTTAAAGGTAAATTTCAACAAATTTAAATTGCTTTAAAGAAAACACACATATATATGTGTGCGCGGTATATGAGGGTGGTCCACGAGTTATTCAAACTCCCAACATGGAACTCGCACTCCTTCGACCGATATCCAACACATTTTGTTACATGCATAGAACAAAATATAGTGGATACCGTGGCGCGATGAATGCGATACTGAGACAACCTGAGTAATAAAATTCCCAAGGGGTGGGGGATCTGAAAATTGTAAACTTTTTAAACTTGTTCGTGGACAAGGCAGTATAATACTAGTTGGGAGAACGCATGATATTTCATTCAAGTTAGCGACAATCTAAAATGAAACATGGCGTACTTCAAACATTTTTGTGCACGCAATGCTATTCACACAGTTTACATGCCCGCGAACGTGCCAATGGAACGAGAGTTAAAATATTAAATTTAAAACTCAGGGAAATTTTTCTGAGAAAAAGTAGTCAAACATCTCGCCAATGAGTTTGTGATAATCAGAAAACCTTTCCCAAAAATGATAAGTTTTAGATTTCTATACGCATTTTCGACCTATAAAATATCCTAATACAAACCAAGTCCAGGGAAATAATTCCGTATTATTTAATGGTTTTCGATAATTACTTTAAATACTTATTCCTTCTAAAATAACCAAATCACCAGCTACTATCTGAATAAATAGAGTTTCTTAAGACACCGTGTAAAGTCTTTGCATTTCGGGGATATGTTAGTTATTTATCCATGATCGAAGTGTTGGAGCAAGCTCGAAGGTCAGGATTAAAAGTGCATAGCAGGAAAAAAATTATTAGATAATCACTGATGCAGATCACATAATATCAGTGCAGTACCTAAATGTGGCGTTTGGGGCTCAACTTCTGCTCATGTGTAAACCAACATATTTTTTTTACCATGGAGATTACGTCTCTGCGCTTTCGTCCATGTGTTTTTATAATGTACCTTCCCATGAACATGCTACGGCATAGTTACCATTAACGTTATTTATTCCCTTTTAAAGTTTTACATTTTTACTTATTTAACATATATAACGTTGTAATGGGTCTCTATCCACGTTTCTCCTAAATAATTCTCATGGGGAAATTCTTTTTTTAAATATTATTCAATTGAAAACTTCCTTCTGAAGAAGCCGCTGTCTATGTAAATTATGCCGTGTATTTAAGTATTAGCTTTCGAGTTCAAGAGAGAGAGAGAGGGGTTAGAAGCTAAAGGGTAGCCGTGAGGATTAGCGTAAGGTAACAGAAAGCTAGACGAAAATGTTCTGCAGATTAGCTACTTAATATTTAAGATTGACGATTCGTCAATTAGATACTTTAAGCCAACGCTAGTCCGATTCAATTAAGTTATAAATTTATAATAACTAAATGTACTTTTTTCGTCTTCCTCGCTCTTGCTCTCCTATTGATTAAGTGGTACATTTCCTCAACTTGGGTTGTTCAAGTTAGTTAAGTTATTGAGATTCGTAAATAAATGGTTTTCTTTTTGTTTGTATGAATTGTGTTGTTAATGCTAATATTCCTTCTAACTCTCGTTCCCTGATGGTTGGGGAAGCCCACTATTACAACGCATGAAGTTTAAAAAATATGTGACAATAACTTTTTTTGTGTAGACAAATGAAACTAAAGAAGTTTGATCAGGTGAACGAATCTAGGAAACCCTGATCCGCATGCGTGTATTTTTTCCTTGGTTGCAGAAGTGTCAGGCAGTGACAGCCTACCAATGAATGAAAAACTAGGGGTAAGCGCATACTGATTTGTGATTTTCAGAGATAAAAAGTAAGAAAACCAGCAAAAAAGAAAAGAGAAGAATGTTGTGAGCCATCTCAAAAAAGGCATTCCTATGCGACATACGACAGTAGCAGTACTTTAGAGACAAGGGAATTAGCATAAAATTGTTATATCTGAATACGAGTCATTTTATGCTTAAAATTCCCTTCCAACAGTTGAAGACCAAAAATAACTGAAGAATCCTTCACGAAGCTTTGGATAAGATAGGTCTCGATTTCCTGATACACGCAAAGCGATAAAAATGTTTTAGAACGCGCTTCGGAAGAACAAAAACGAAAGAGAACAGATGAAGAAAGGGAAGTCATCAGTTACCTTGCCTGTGGATCATTCCTCCGTGCATAATCCTGGCCACGATGCAACGGCCCTCTTCGTCCACCTTCAGAGTGATTCCCTGAGAAGAAAAAGAAAGCAATATCAGTATCAAGCAAGGTAAATTTCTATCAATCGCTGAAAAAAACTGCATAAAAAACAACAAAAAAATTATATAAGTCCCGAAAATATAGGTTGAAAATATCCCTGGTTTCGAAACACCACCACCCACCACATACACCCCCACCACCCCACCACATCCACCCCCACCAACAACACCACATCCACCACCACCAACAACACCACCCCCACCACAACACCACACACACCACCATCACCCACACCCACCACCACATCCACCACCACCAACAACAACACCACATC
Organism: Trichonephila clavata; assembly: GCA_019973975.1. Classification (NCBI taxonomy): domain Eukaryota; kingdom Metazoa; phylum Arthropoda; class Arachnida; order Araneae; family Nephilidae; genus Trichonephila; species Trichonephila clavata. Next base: position 73,131 of record BMAO01001149.1, on the reverse strand, counting down.
CACCACCACCAATAACAACACCACATCCACCACCACAACAACACCACATCCACCACACAACAACACCACATCCACCACCACCAACAACTTAAGATGAATACAGCACAAAAGAACATTTATAAGAATAAACATTTCGAGTTTTATTCACTTACTGTACTGGTGTTCTTTGTGTGAAACCTTGGTCACACACGAATTTCATTAATGCGATAGTACAGTTCCTGTCACAATATGGTACTATCAACGTTATTGACAGTACGAGTTATCCTTTTATGCAGTTCTACTACATTAAATGACAAAGGGGGTACACGAAAACCTGGTCTTATGTAAATGACCAAATTTTCGGGTAACACCGAAAAGATTAAATGCGTGCTGTTAATAACGTTAATAGTACTATGTCGAGTAGAGTGTGGTAGGAAATTGACACTCATGTATGCTGTGTTTTCAGAGTCTTACACCTTGTAAGTACGTAAATAATACTTGTAATGTTTTGAAAGAACAGAGAAGCATTTCAAGTATAAAACACTTCGTATGTTTTATAATAATTTTTAAAAAGGCAGTGAGAACACGCACGCACTTTTAACCCCTTAATTACAGCATTAAAAAAGAGCAGTTACTTTGCACAACATCCTCAGGGACGTTTTGGGTCAGCTTGGGTGGGCTTTTGTCTCGTTCTCTACTAGATTACAGTAATCGCAAAAGGTTATATTTCTCAGAGACGCGCGTGTGCGTCTTACGACTTCTTGAACCCTGGGCTCATACTCAAAAATAGGTCTTGGGTCCTTGTACAAATAATAACCCGAAACAAATGTGTATGATTTACAATCACACAGACCGGCTGTAGCGACTCTGTCATCCTTTGACTGAATGAGTAATGAGGGTGGTAGGCCTAGGCCTGTATGTGGACGACGGTCATCACATGTAGCCAGTTGACATATCGTCCGAAATTCCCATTTTTTCGGAGAATACAACCGGAAATAACATTTAAGCTTTGAAATTATTCGAATTTTGATCTTATTAAGGCTGAGTCGAAAATGAGACAAGGCGGCCATTGTGGCTAAGGCCATGACCTAGTTGGCCCATGCCAACGACGTCTCTGATATTCCTTGAGATATTTCAAAAAAAAAATTAGGAGTTTCGAATTGTACGTCAACTGGCAACAATGAAAAGACTGCATTATTATGTTATTTCCGTCGCCTGGGTCTAAACCATTATACATAATCGTTACTCATTTAACCGAAAGGTGGGGGGCCGTAGGTAGCCTAGTGGTTAGAGCATCGGACACCAGACCGGAAGGCCTGGGTTCGATGCCCGATGCCACCAAATATTCGCCGAGTACAAACGGAAAACGTTAAATCTGTGGATCCGAATGGTGTCTCCATCTATCGTGAGCAAAACTGTGCTGTCACCTTCATGGGGGCTCAAAGTTTAGGCTAACGACAGGCGTATATCTAGCCCGATGCCATGATGAATCTCTTGGGCCTCGATATGACTACGTCAGACAGGTGGCATTAGTAACAATAACAACATAAAACTTATTCGAAATCATAATTTTACGCGAGTTTCGTGTAAATAACCACGAAGCCAAAAATTATCTTAAATAAAACTCGTTGTCGTCCAAGTTAAATCTGCTTGAAATTTCTTTAGTGGTTGGAGATAATCCTTTTTAGGAAATATAGTGTAATTTACACCACTTAACATGTATTGTTCTTAACTAGGAAAAGCAATTCATCTTAAAAATTAGCGTATTTGCATAAACAAAATCTGGAATAAAGGACTTGCTGAGAGAAGTAGAATCAACAGAATAGAATAAAATCCACCTACTAAGAGAAATAACTTTAATACGATATGAAATCAACTTGGACGAAGATTTTTTTAAAACATCACAAATTGTTTGAAATTTAAATTACAGTGAGGTGATCTCCTCGAAAGGAGCTATTTCCTTTTAGGGAATTACTTCCTAATGGTCATTTTTTTTTTTGCGAGGGAAAGTACCCAAAACAGGACCTCAAAGCTTAGGCTAATGACAGACGTATCTCTAGCCCGTTGCCATGATGAATTTCGTGGGCCTCGATCTGACTACGTCAGACAGGTGGCATAAGCAACAACAACCTAAAGGTGGCAATCGAAGTCGGTTAGCGAGATTGTGAATCGCGCCCATTTCTTTATTTTATGTATGCTATATGTTTTCTACTTAAAAAGGGTAGAGGATGGGATCTATTTTTACATAGGGGGCACCAGTGACTCAAGAAGTTTTGTGACTTTGTTGAACATCAGTGAAAGGGGATGGCATTAGATTCTAAAACTAACAAAACATATAGGTATTTGCAAGGGTAGATGAAAACAACCGTACGCTTTTAATTAAAATTTGGAATGTTATCAAAATGTAAAGAGCTCGATAAAATTGATTAAAAATGGTTGTTGGAATATGAAAAAATAAGCACACATAATCTGACGAATTTTGTAGCTTTGATAATAAAAAAATCTATAAGAAAAGAATATAGGGATTGATGATATATAAAATATAGAATATGGAAACTTAACCACACACACAGTTAGTTGTGGCGCCCCCGTTTGAGAGAGCTCAATTATGTGTGTCATGGAAATCGAGCGATGACAAATATACTCGTTAATTATAGAGTAAGTGTCGCTGTTAAAATATTGGATCAAAAAAGAGATGGGTTTATTTTATGAAATTGGCAATTTTACTACTAATACTTATTTATTCGGTTAACATATTACTCGAAAAATGCAAGAAAAATTAAATACATATAAAGGTAAGAATTAAGAAAAATCGGTAAAAATAAACTTTTTCTTTTGCCCCTTTTAGGCTAACATCTAAAAAACATTATCATCGTAAATAAATAACGAAAGAGTACGCGGTTTCAGCCGGTGCCTACAGAAATGCTTGAGATCATCTTAAATTTTTCATATTTTTTTTATTTGTTTTACCTGGCCTCAAAATGTTCGAAATACTTGAAATTTGAGAATGTTTTGTTTTAACCAAAAATTACGGTTTTAATAGCCAATGGTCCCTACTTTTTACGCATGACGAGAATGACCTACAATTTCTACATTCAGAGTATACTCGTAAATCACTGTTAACTATATAGTTAAGGAAATAAATAACAAACAACGCATGAAAAAAATTCAGATGATTTCAAAGCTTTTTAAAGAAACCCTTGCAGAGGCACACTGAAACGTATTTAAAAAAAAACACTAATGAAATAATTTAAATTTTTAACCTATTTTTTAAGCGAATTATATCTGCCCAGAATTTATTTAGATTACGACAAGAAACAGACAAAATAAATCCCTAATTTTTACGAAATGTTTCCTTCTAACATAAATATGCTGTGAAAATCCCATTGATGGTGAAAGCATAAAACACAAAATATGGAACACATTTAGAGCGAAAAAAAGATTGACTTAAGGTATCCGACTGGTTGCGACAACTTTTTTTTTTTTTTAAAAAAAAGGAAATATGGGGATTTTTTTGCTATTTTTAGATTTTTTTAGTGCATTTAAAAAAAATGTGCTAAAATTAAGAAGAGAAAAATAAATTATTATTACTAAAATGAGAAAAAATAGGTAAAAATTGACAAAAAATAGCATAAACGCGGCCCATTCTGCACCAAAGGTTTATGAACAAATTTTCAATTTGTTCAATCTAATGTGTTGCTATATTATTCAATTTTGAAATGAGCTTCAGGATAAGAGATATTTGCCTTTTTACAAAAACTAGAACACTTTATCTCGGTTACTATATGAAAATGCTTAAAAAGACAGTGATTATATTCACATAAGGGACTGTAAATTTTGTAATAAAACAGTGATTGATAAATCTGAAGGTTAAAACACTTCTACTATTATACAGAATTTACAGAAAAAATTTCAGTTAATCATGTTCAAAACTTTTTTAGCAATCGCTGACCCCGTTTGATTATCACATTTCGAGTAAAACGCATTTTAAAGCATGACATTTTGCTTAAAGTAATGGCATCTGCTTTTAATAAGATACTTGTAGTTTTTGTTCTAGTTAACGGAAAATGGTAAACTTGGTATTCTTATAAAGCTAATAAGATGGCCCATAAAATAAAATCATAAAAAAAATGTGCCAATTTTTAGCAAAATTCACAGTTTTAGGGTAGTCGGATACTTTAAGATTACGACAAAGTCAGACATAATAAATCCCTAATTTTTACGAAATGTTACTTTTTAACATAAATATGTTGTGAAAATCCCATTGATGGTAGCAGCATGAAACACAAAATATGGAACATATTTAGAGCGAAAAAAAGATCGACTTAAAACAGAAATGAGAAAAAGAAAAAACTTTATGATCCTTACGCAATAACGAATTCTGCTTGATTGCTTGTGTACTAGGCGATTGAACTACGCCACTAGCACGAAACTTACTGGCGATGGATCCCAGTCAAGTGATGAGGATGACACCTGAGCTCTGGTAACCCATTTTTTAAACTTCCAAACCACACCAACATTAAAGTCAATATATGATATCAATGTTAGACCACTTTGTTACCAGAAAAAAAGTTTTGAAACTTAGTCCTTTCCATTAAAGGAACACGAAGACAGCATTAAATGATTGAAGTATAGCGGTATCTAAGTACGCCTCCGGACAGGAGTGATCACTTTTGTCTAATGGTATGTTACGTGCTTACGAACCCATAGATCCCTTGTTCTAATCCAACACATTGGTGACCTTGGCTGAAAAGAAAAATGCAAATCTTTCTAATGTGTCATGGCGCCATCTACCCGCAAGAAGAGCAAGCAAAGTCGTCGGACCCACTCCACGCAGCAAAGTCGTCGGACCCACTCCACGCAGCAAAGTCGTCAGACTCACTTGACGCAATAGTAACAACTCCCACGCTCGCCATAACAACAAATATCTCGTTCGTTCGCCTATCCACCGACTCACTGGTGGGGGAGTACTGTGGCGGTATCTAAGTAAGCCAGTAACAGCCTCCGGACAGGAGTGATCACTTTTGTCTAGTGGTATGTTACGTGCTTACGAACCCATAGGTCGCGGGTTCTAATCCAGCACAGAAGAAACAAATCGCACCAAAATGTTTGCTAAATTAAAGTATGGCATTTTTAATGTATATATACGGGGGGGGGGTCTAAAAATTTATACACACTTTAAGACTGGGTAATACAGTCGGTCGAACAAATAGTTGAGCACCGTGACCCGTTCAAAAAATGATTGGAAACGGAAAATGACCTTTTTTTGAAACCCATTGTTTATTTTTCGAAACAATGCATTTCTTGCCTGAATCCTCCACTGTCTTTTTGTCTTTTTTTACACGTTTCTGTACTCATTTGTCCTTTTTTGTTGTCACATTTCTGTATACATGTTTTGTTCCCACCTTTTCTATTGACATGGTTCTATGACTCTTGTGTCCCCTACCTTTAAAGGGACCTACCTTACCTCCCCTACCTTACCCTACCCCTACCTTGGGTCTACATCCAAGTATGCAGCAATGTGTGAAGAAAACCAAACATGCACCGAAATATGAAGAATGCCATAAGTTTGAGATCGCATCGGCGAAGCGAAGCAGATGAGTAACGGATTGTAAGATGCATCAGAAAATATGCTTTAGAAAAATGTTTATGGAGAGTTTGGAATCCCCCAGCGGGATTAAAACTGTAGGTATAAACATTATTTTCAAAATATAACTAAAAAAATCAATTTTTATTTTTATTTTAAAGATACATTCTCTTATTATGTACGATGCATCAGAGGGTTTCAGAATCTATACTACATCTAGTTTGACAAGTCCACACGAAAGAAACTGAATTAATGAAACTCAAAGGTACACATCCAACAAAAAATAAGTCAGAGTTAAGGATAATAAGGTCACATGCTTGTAGCAACCCTTTAATAGTTACAGTTACGAAGAGCGAAGGGAGAAAATCTGTAAAAAGACAGTCTTTTTTTTTTTAGCAGTAATCAAATTGGACAAGGGAAAGTTTTCGACTCTTCCAAAAATTTCCTTCTAATTAAATTCAACTCACTATTCAACGTTCCTAAGCAAGCACCGTGCTACGAGGATATAGCAGAAACTTTTTTAAAAATGCCTTTCTTCCTGTTCCTTTCCGACTAATTGAAAAAAAAAAGAAGAATGCTTATGCCTTACAGAATGAGAACTACTGAAATTAAAAAAATAATATTTAAGGCTACTAGAACTTTTTATTGTTCCTCCTCAAGAGTAAAAAAGCTTCTCTCTCTCTCTGCAAGGATTTTTAAAATCTGTAAAGAACATTTTAATTTGAAAAAAAAACTCAAATACTGTTTTTTCATTTCTTTCTTTGGATGGGAGTGATAATTTTTCCTAGAAAAATAAATTCCCATAAAAAATAATTTTTTTTACTCGCTTGTGAGTTTTTAGAGCGATGGGAAAAAATACCCAGGGGTACTTACGTACTATCGGAACATTGAAAAAAACCACACGAATTTTAAAAATAGAGCGCTCGTAGTCCAAAAATACTGTGCCGAGACAAAATAATTATAAATAACCAATAAAAGATAAATAACATTTATTATATTTATAATTTAAATTTTTACTTAATTATTATTCTTAATTTCATAATATAAAATTATATTATTAATTTTATATCACATGATTTTTCTTAATTTTATATTATACTATTATAATTAACTTTAATATTAAATTTTAAGAATTCGCATTTTAATATTAGAGCTTGCCATATCAGCTAACGGTTCGGCTTAAAATGGCGGCAAACTGAGAAATATAAACGAAGCACATGGTTGCCAATCAAGTGCCTACAACAGGTGGGAAATCGGGGTTGCCTGTTTGGTGAGTTATCTTAAGAGTTAGCATGATTGCGATAGTACGTAAGTGCTAATATCGAAGTCATGGAATAAAATCAAATTAGGGTTGAAGAAAATAATTTTAAAGCAACGTGACTATCTTTTTACAACCAGATTCAATGCTTATTAAGTGAAACAATTCCTCAATTATGTCAAACAACGTCTTTAATTATCTAGCAGATGAAACATGCTTTACTGTTGTAATTGCTTTACCAACATGTTTCAACACGTATCTGCTTCACCGTTTTGATAATTTCTTTAAGCTTTTTTTAAATGCTTGATTTAACTGTATTGCGGGATAATTTAATTTCGCTTCGATTTTGTATAGAAACGCAATTAAGTGATTACTTACATTAAGCTCGATTTCACTTTTGTTTTGAATTAATGTTGATTTTAAGAAACGCAGTCAGTTATTGACGGAATCGTGCCATTTTGAACATAAGCCAAGTAAGTTGCAAAAACGATTCCGGTTCCCCATTCTTTGAGCCAGTGATGGGTAAAATTTTTTAGGAGTGGGCCAAAAAATATTTTTTTTTACAGGTGAAACATAGTTTATTATAAAACGACAAAAAGACTTAAAAAAGTGAATTTTGATAATTATCTGGTTATAGCACGATTGATGATGTTGTGATTATATTTAAAATAGTTTCTCAATATCCGATTCAAACTGCGATATGCTGATTCAAAAATAACCAACATATCAATATTTTTATATTTGACGTCAATCATATAATTATCATCATTACATGAATATTGCTTCTCAATTTCTTGTTTTGATGTTCACTCGTTCTTTTCTGTTTCAGTTTCGAATAAAACAACTTGTAAAAGGCAGATTTAATTCAATTGAATGAACAAGTACATGGTTTTTTAAGAAAAATGTCAGTCTGAATAATATTTTTTACGTCTCGGCATGCGGTTATCCACAAATGTTTGTACATGTTTTTTTTTGTTTGAGTATGTTTTGCTTATGATAGAAGTATAGAATTATATTTTTATGCAAATAAGAATGTACATAAAATAAAAATATTCATTCGGAGTTGAACCGAAACATATATTAGTTAAATCGGACCAAAAAGATTTATGGTTCGAAGTCCTGCTTTCGAATAGAACTTATTTTCTCCATTGCTTCTCGATTTCCTGTTTTGATGTTCACTAGTACTTTTCTGTTTCGCTCGAAACTACTTGTAGAAGGCAGATTTAATCCAATTGAATCAACTAGATGATTTAAGATAAGAATATACATACAATAAAATTATTCATTAGGAGCTGAACCGGAAACCGTTATTTTTGTCAGAATGAAAACCGGAACTGAACCCATATATTTTTTAGTTGAAATGGAACGAGAGGGAGAGAGACAAAAATTACTGAGATCGAGAGGTCCTGTTTTCGAATAGAATTTATTTTCTTTATTGCATCTCGATTTCCTGAATTGATGTTCACTAATACTTTTTTGTTTCGGTTTCGCTCGAAGCTACTCGTAAAAGAGGCAGATTTAATTCAAATGAATGAACCAATTTAGATGATTTAAGATAAGAATATATATAAATTAAAATTATTCATTCGGAACTGTACCGAAAAACCGTTATTTTTGTCAGAATGCAAACTGGAACTGAACAAATATATTTTTTTAAATTGAACCGGAACGAAAAAAAAAATACAGATCGAGGTCTTACTTTCGAATAGGGTTTATTTTCTCCATTGCTTCTCAATTTCCTGTTTTGCGATTCACTAGTTTTGATATTCACTAGTAGTTTTATGTTTCGGTTTCGCTCGAAACTACTTGTAGAAGGCAAATTTAATCCAATTGAATCAACTAGATGATTTAAAATAAGAATATACATAAATTAAAATTATTCATTCGAAATTGAACGGAAAATCGTTATTTTTGTCGGAATGAAAATCAGAATGAACTTTTTTTAGTTGAACCGGAACGAAATCTTTTACGATTCGAAGCCCCGCTTTTATCATCACACGTTAAGATGTGGAAAAAGTTTTTTTTTTCTTCGAAACTTTTTTAAAACTTTAAGAACTCATTATAACGTGTGGTTATAGGTACTACAATCACACCAAATTGTATTGCTTGTAGAGCATTTCTCAGTCTTCTAGAGTTTTCTGGATCCTAACTGTTTGGCATTAGATATAAGCGGTCTTAAGCCTTACCCAATATTTTATCAGTGTTCTCCGATAAAATATAGGGTGGTACATATAAAATAAAGCGGAAGAAACTGTCATTTGATTTAAAATGTTCGTCATTTTCACAGTATCACCACGAAACACCCTTTTCTCCAAATAATCCGCAAAATTCGTGACTTAACTATAATCCTTTCTGCACATCACCACCTGCTTCAAAGAATGTCTTAATCCCTGTTAAGAGAGGAGTGTCGACCTTGAACTGGCCTTTTGGGCCGGACTCCAGCGGGCACCAGGCCAAACTCTCTGCTGACAGCAGCGTGAGAGGGAGGGGATAAGATCACGTCGGCAGATGGTGAAATATGAAAGGAAGAAAACGTCTAGGAGGAGGAGGATCCCGAGATAAGATTGAAATTTGAATAGTTTCCTGAAAAAGATTAATCGCGTTGTTGGACACAGGTTTTTTCTTACTAATGGCCAATATAAGGGCTGTGGATGGAGATAATGATATCCAAATTTGTTTTTGACCTTATCTTTAGTCTTTTTTTTAAAATAAGGTTTAGATCGAAGTAATGAAAGATGTTTCCGCTGTAAGGCTGTTTTAATTAACTTAAGGTATCCGACTACCCTAAAACTGTGAATTTTGCCAAAAATTGACAAATTTTTTTAATGATTTTATTTCATGGGCTATCTTATTAAATTTATAAAAATACCAAGTTTATCATTTTCCGTTTACTAGAACAAAAACTACAAGTGTTTTAGTAACAGCAGATGCGATTGCTTTAAGCAAGATGTCATACTTTAAAACATGTTTTACTCCAAATGTGATTTTTTGAAAATAATCAAACGAGGTCAGCGATTGCTCAAAAAGTTTTGAACATAATGAACTGTGAAATTTTTGCTGTAAGTTCTGTATAATAGTAGAATTGTTTTAACCTTCAGATTTTTCAATCACTGTTTTATTACAAAATTTACAGTCCTTTATGTGAATATAATCACTGTCTTTTTAAGCATTTTCATAAAACAACCGAGATAAAGTGCTCTAGTTTTTGTAAAAAAGAAAATCTCTTATCCTGAAAATCATTTCAAAATTGAATAATATAGCAACACATTAGAGTAGATTGAAAAAAATTGAAAATTTGTTCATAAACCTTTGGTGCAGAATGGGCCGCGTTTATGCTATTTTTTTATCAATTTGTACCTATTTTTTCCCATTTTAGTAATAATAATTTCTTTTTCTCTTCTTAGTTTTAGCACATTTTCCTTAAAATGCACTAAACAAATCTAAAAATAACAAAAAAATCACCATACCTCCTTTTTTTTATAAAAAAGTTGTCGCAACCAGTTGGATACCTTAATAAGATCGAAATCATATTTTCCAACAGAAAAAAATAAGTGTTTTGCAAAAAAATTTACATTGAACATAATCATGAGTTGAACGTTATTATTAAGCAATTCAGTGCGCGTTAATTTATCAGCTATCTGATACAATTGCTTACACATTATTTTATCAAGACCCCTTTTTCTACAGGGTTTAAAAGGAATTTAATTTGAAATACGTTAAAAAACTGCATATTCTACCTGTAGATTTATACAAATGTTGTATAAGGCATCATGAAGGGTATTGGTGACGGATTTCGTAGTTTTGAACTTCGGTCAAGTGACGAGACTGGCCCAACACCTTCCTTAACTTCCGTATCACGCTTACGGGAGGATTTTGAGCCTCGACACATTTTAAGTACATCAGCCTCACTATACACTGTGCTTGAAGTAACACCAGGATTTAAAACCGGTACTCGACAAATTCAGGCCACCAATTCGTAATCATGACCACTAGGCTACCGTTACTACAAACGTATATTGATAAGATTTAACATGGGGCATGCTCATGTGTGTGACTCGTTTAATCTAAATATGACTGGCAGTCAGAAAGCACACATTTTTATCTACCGAATTTTTAAGTCATGTAATTATAAAAGTTACACTATTTGCCTTAAAACCGGGGTGGGCATTACGTCGATCGCGATCGACCGGTAGACCGCTAAGACATTTTGGGGTGACCGTCTGAAGATTAGCTGTCAATAATTGTATACCGAAATGTTGAAGATTGGCTGACAGTACGCAGACAAAGTCTTCTACTGATTGTAACCACAAAAACTAACTTTAGATAAAAACGTTTTATAGCAAATGTACTTTGAATTGTTTAATAATAGAAATGCAACATTTGATATTATTTTTGTGTCTATTATTATTATGTTTGTATCTTGTGTTTTGTTTTAAACGTGGTTTTAAAGTGTTTTATTTTATTTTAGTTCTGTAGGTAAGTACACATACTCCGAATTTATTATTTAATTATAATAAATATTTTAAACCCTTTCCTTACCTATGACACTGGGCAGTGGCGTACAAAAGAATCTTTCAGGAGGATGGGAGGGGGGGGTGTCGGAAGTCTACCATTCTCGTATCATACCCCAATACGGTGCTAAACATTTTTTTTTTTCATTTCAGATTATCGAGAAAAATACGATAAAAAATAAAGTACTGAATGAATAAATAATTAGCATTAATTAATAAAACAATTATTAATAACAAATACTGAATTAAATTATACGCAAAATAAACAGGGGATTATAATCAGTCGGGATAAAAAATCATGGGCTTTTGGGGGAGGGTCTGGATCCGTGGACTCCCCCCCCCTCTTGTGTTCGCCATTGACACTGAGTGGACCGCAACACATCGAAAAATTAAAAGTAGCCCGTTCCCTAGAAAAGTCTGCCCACCCCTGCCTTAAAACATCTAGATTCCTTGAAGAATTTCACTTTGGGAATTTGGAAATAATTCGGGTTCAGTCGTGGACAAAATGCTTAGAAAAGACACCCCACAAGGACATTATTTTTGGGAATTCTTTCCCAGCTTGCATCTCCAAAGTGATAAGAACCGGTAAATCAGAAAATTTCTATCGTATATAACGCGCTATCAAATGGAATAGAAAATTAAATTATAATCCGTACTTTTGTTGTGTTGTTGTTGCTGCTTATGCCACCTGATTGACAGTAACATCAGATCAAGGTCCACGAACTATCCAACTCCAAGATTCCGAACTCTCCAACTCTACAAGTCATAGTTCGAACTTTTGCCTCTTTCTAAACGATTCGATCTAAGGTAAGGTCATCCATATGTTCTGTACAGGATTACCTGTTATATATTACCATACTCAGGCAACAATTCGACGTTGTTTAAGCTAAAGCACTTTGCGCAATGCTTTTCATATAAATGCTGAGCATATACTGAAGGGAGCTTTATATCATTTTAACAATCCGCATGTATAGGGATTGCTTCATGCCCATTCGTACCGATTTTTAGTGGATTCCTTAGTTGGACATTCGTTCTTTTAATATTTCTCATTTCTCAGTTTTATCTTTAATTTTTGCATACTAGTGAATAAATATACTTAACGTAGAGAGAGATGAGAGAGAGAGAGACACAGAAAGAGAAATAGAAAGAGAATGAAAGAGAAACAGAGAGAGAATAAGAGAGAAACACAGAAACAGAAAGAGAGGAAACAGAAAGAGAGGAAACAGAATGAAAGAGAAACAGAAAGAGAATGAAAGAGAAACAGAAAGAGAATGAAAGAGAAACAGAGAATAAGAGAGACACAGAAAGAGAATGAGAGGAAACAGAAAGAGAATGAAAGAGAGAGAGAAAGATAAACGGAAGGAGAAAGATACAGAGAGAAAGATAAACAGAGAAAAATATAAACAGAGAGAAAGATAAACAGAGAGAGAAAGGTAAACAGAGAGAGAAAGATAAACAGAGAAAAAGATAAACAGAGAGAGAAAGATAAACAGAGAGAGAGAAAGATAAACAGAGAGAGAGAAAGATAAACAGAGAGAGAGAGAGAAAGATAAACAGAGAGAGAAAGAGAAATAGAGAAAGATAAACAGAGAATGATAGAGAAAGATAAACAGAGAGAGAATGATAGAGAAAGAGAGTGAAAAAAAGCGAGGGAAGCAAGAGATGAGAGATAATCTCTATTACTTTGGTAACCGTTTTCAGAGACTTTAATTAACATTACACTATATAACTTTCAGAAAATGTGTGAGGGAAGAGTTATCTCTTCCCTCAGTGTGGGGAGATCGAAAAGAAGATTAGCCATAGTCAGTATAACTTCAATTTATTTTTCAATACGAAATAAAAGACAAATTTTATTCATCAAAGTTAAGAGATGCACCCAAAAACTAAATATGAATAACAATAGAGAGGCAGACGAGATACGAGAAGACTTTAAATAAACAGATCACTTACGTCTAGGCAATACCTTCTAATTCTTAGCGACCTAATCTAATTTGATTCCTAATGGACAAATCGTCAACTTTAATATTACAATAATCAGCTCACGTTTAATAAATCACTGCTCGCACTAGCAGTCTAACCTCTCTCTCTAATCTCTTAACTCGAAAGTTTAATCTTTATATACAAGATTTATTTACATATTCACATCATCTTCAAAGGAAGGTTTTCAATAAATATAAATTTTAAACACCCATTTCCCCCCCAAGAGGATTGTTAATTGGAAAAATCTGAATATACCCTTGAAAAATGGAGAAAGACTGTAATAAAACTGTTAGCCACGATGTATAAGTTTAATAACTTTTTTCGCGCAATATTTGACGTTTTGTGCATATTTCCGCAAAGTTAACATTTAATAATTAAAGAAAATGAAAGAAAGGATAATTAGCTGATAAAATAATAAGAGTGCATAAATATTTTCTTAACAATTCCAAGCTTTAAGTGTTTAAAACCTCCCTCTCAAAAACTAGACAGAGAGATCCCCTCCTTCGATAATCTTTACCACTGATTACAGAAGGTCGTTCGCACTTTATGGAAACTATTTTGCTAGTTAATTTTTATTCATGAATGCCATATTTTCTTTGGCGATTTGCTTCTATCTGATAGCTTTAGCTCGAATTTTCCATGAAAGTCGACTTTTTCTTAGTACTGCCGTACCAATTTTACCCCATTCCTCTTAAGCTGTGTTTCAAAGTCCGTTCGGTGTTCTTGGATGCCGGTTTCCTAGGGCTAGCATTAATAAACCGAACGCACAAAAATTCATTGGAGAAGGGCCAGGTTATTTTAAAAATATTTCATCAAATGGGATACACTTTATTCCTGTTTCTGATTCTTTCATTGCTAAGTAAGTGGCAATACATTTAGACGTGTGAATAGAGGCTTTGATGAAGTTGAGCTTCAGATGGACAATGTCCTTTCTATATAAGGCTGGAATTTCTTCCGCAAAAACTGGTTCTAAAATATTCTGCTCATGGTAGAGTAAATTAATTTTGATTTTACTGTTTTTATTTTTAATTTACTGTTCTAACAAAATACGGTAACTGTCATGAATCGCTTAGGGAACTTTTCTGCACACTAACAAAGTCATTTCATAAGGTCATTCCCATCAGTTGAGCGACTGAAAATCAATCTTCTTTTATTAAAATCACTTAAAATATACCTATGCCTCATCGAGTGTAGCCACAAATTTCTACTTTTCAGCAGCTAGGTGTTATTTGTATAATTTTCTACAATTTCTTTTTCTTTCAGCAGTATGTTTAGGCAAAAACAGATGAACTTTATGTTTAAACCCTATTTTTAACTATAAATCCTTATGAATTCTTTTACTTACAGTACCGGAAGATATTCTTAGTTTTGATGCAATGAATCTTTGAGTAGGCGGATTTTCTTTTAAGATCAGAGACTTCACTCTTTTGATAGTTGCAAGCATTCGAACAGACGAAATTTCGTGGTCTTTTTTCCTTTCAGCTAGAATTTTTCTTCTTTTAAATTTATATTATTATAAATTCCTTTTTTTAAATGCAATAACCTATATTTTTACATTGCTTTATAATTTCTTGACATATTTCTCAGCGGAAAGCGCAGTTACGTAACCTTCAAGCCATCTATCAATTTTAGGAGCCATTTTCAAAATAAATATTTTGTTTTACAATCAATCAAAAGAAAACATTAGCAGACGATTGTTATAAAGTTCCAAAGTTTTATTTAAAAATGCAAACGAGTAAGTAAATTACAAAATCGTTTCCATAAAAAGTGCGGACGACCTACTGTATAATAAATGTCCTCTTTATAAAGACACCTAAAGAGGGATTTTAAGCTAATTTATATCGAAAAAAAAAACAACTATTTTTAATAAACTAAAAATTATGTATGCATTGATAATATAAATATACATATATAATGAACGCCAGTTGAATAGAAACCAACATCTATTGTACTAAATATGCTTATTCTTTTATTTAACGAACATTTTTTTAAATTACAAAAAATGAAAATGCATGCCTTTATTAACTTCTGGTGCCTTATTCAGTCCCTACTACATTAGTTCCCTCTCTCACTATATGTATTTATACTTCTTGTTCAAATTTTCAGTCATTAATAAAATACTTTCTATTCATCCACATTCAAGTTCAAATAAATTTTTTAAACTTGTAGTGCATGACACTTGATGTTAATATAGTTTTTTCAAACATTAATTCATTATTTAAAATAAAAAATGAATAAATAGTAACCAAAAATAATAGTCCAACAGCACATTTAAACAGGAAAAATCGTTCGTTGTGTCCCTGCAACGCAATAGATAGCGCGTTGGACTTCCAATCCAAAGGTTCGAATCCCACCTGGGATAGCCTAATTTTTGAGAATGATTTCTTTTTTTGTTACAGTATTTTATCAGAATAATTAAATTTACTTAATGAATAAATAGTAACAAACAAAAATAATAGTCCAACACCCTATATAGAAAAGAAAATGGAAAATTGCAAGGAAAATCGCTTTCTATGTTGTCACTTAATATTGTGATCCTGTCATATGTTTTTACATATTTATATTAATTGTAACTATTTAATAAAATTTATCTAAAATAAAGCTTTTCTATGTTGACCTAAGCAGGAATTGACTTAATTTTTTTATATTGGTTTATTTTTTATTTTGAAATGCCATTTTGTAGACACCTAACGGCAGTGTTAAACATAGGCGTCTTGAATTTAACATTGCGAATTTTATCTAGCAAATGAACATTATTCGGATTTCCAGTAAATCCAGATTTCGCCCATTAACGTCAGTTTGAACAATTCCCTCTGTTGAATTCATTAACAGTTATTTACGAATATAAAGCGAGAATACTCGGCTTAAATCCACAAGTGTCGTGTCACCTCGAGAATCGTCATTACAAACAAGGCCAGAATAATACTGGCGAAAGCAGGCCTCATCATCATCGCTTCGAAGTTTCTAATCCTCTGGTAAATGCCGGCAACGCGTAGTTTACTTTAACTGGAGCGGATTATATTATTCAGTCGTTTAAAAGGACTCGGATGAGGACGTCATTAGACGAATCCGAGTCCTCACTCATTCAGATTAGTTGGAAACAAGAGCGTTTGTCAACGGGAGCTCTTTTAGGAGGTAACAGCTGGAGAAAATGTTGACAGATGAGCAGTTCGTGTCGACCTGTTTTATTGATTACAAATATAGGGAAAGATGGATTATTTTATGGGGACTACAGTTAACTAAGTAACTAGCAATCATTGTTGGTTATAGAGTTGTATTACACAATGGACTAAATTCATGACGGTCACATGATAAAAATAAACACGTGTTCTACATTGAATTCAAAACGGACAATAAACTATATATATAGCTCGTACTTTTTATTCTATTTGTAAAACTTAGGTAAAATTTCAAATTGCATAGTTGGGTAAAAATGCTCAAGAGTTATAAAAAGAAATTTCTGCAAAAAGATTTTACAATTAAAGGGGAAAAAAAGTCTTGTTTTATACATGCATTTTTAAATAAAGTGACAAATATTAATTTTTTAAAAAAAAGTTTCTGCAAAAAGCGTAATTTGGCAACAACGAAGTGCATGAACTGATTTGCTGAAAACAGATAATTGCATTTATCGTGACTATGACGTCGCATGTGTTTTTGAACTTGATTGGCTAAAAACACGTGGTTTCAAATTATCATGTGATTATGACGTCACATGAATTTAGTCCATTGTCAGAGTTAACTATCGCGTACAGGAGAACATTCAAAGATTTATTTTACCACTTAAACACACGGTAGCTTACAGGAGAGCAGTCCTTCCAAAACGAAAATTATATAACTCATGTATAGTTTATTTATTCTTATCACATATTGTAGTACACATTAAATAACTTTATTCGAATTATGGTATTTATCATTACTTTAAATTTGTCCCCATTTTTCAAGTTCTTATTGTTGCCTTGTTTTTATTAACCCACTTCAACGCGACACGAAAACTATTGGCGATTGGCCACGTAATTTAGAACATTAATCAAGTATCAAGAACGACACCTGAACTAGGACTCCAAACTTCAAAACCACGGAGTCAATAAATTTAAAATGCATCAGCCCTTCTACACGGAGGGTCTTCAAGGCGAGTGAGAGTTGTATTAACGTCGCACTAAAAAGGCAATACGAGGGTTAATGGCGAATGACCTCGTAATTTTGACCAACAATCCAGTGATCAGAGCAACACCTTAGATGGCACCCCTCTCTCCAAAACTACCCCACCTCAGCAACTGGGGGATTTTGAGCTACGGCAGATTAAAGGATCACGACGGGTTACAGTGGGACACACACTTTAAGCATGAAATCATATAATTAATGTTAATTGTGGACAAATGTTTTCTAGATATCTCTTTTTCTTTTTGCAGCATTGTACACACTGAATGTTGTTTTTCGATATTCATGTATAAGAAAACCTTGGGCATTAATGATTATTTACAATGCAAATACCTTTTTGCAGATCTCTCTCTCTCTCACACACACACACACTCACTCACGGTAATGAACTCTTGGCTAGCGTGTCATGAGTTCAAGCCTTGAGCAACTGAAGACTAGCAGTGCACGTTAAATATGTCGAGGCTCAGAGTCCTCCAGTTGGCGTGGTGAGGTCGTTTGGAGACAGGGTGCCAACTCAGATATCGGTCTCGTCACTAGAGAGATTCAAGATTTCGAGATCCGTAGCCAATGATTTTCGTTTTGCCTTTTAAGTGCGACGGAATCTCTCTCTCACGTGTGTATATATATATATGTTATGGCGAAAGTCTGAAGTTTGGTCAATTCATGTTTTGGTCAAGAGGTTTAGCAAAAGTCCGAAGTACTTGCAATTAATATTATATATTCTACTTTGGCCATTTCACGAAGTGGCTGGGTGAGGGAGTGAATGTTAACGTCACACTGTTCAGTTACACGAGGGCTTTTAGCGACGGACCTCGTAATTTTGAACCATGGTCAAGTGACAAGGACGACACTGAGCTGGCACACCTCCTCTCCTAACTACCACACCACACCAACGGGATTAGCGTGCATTTCTCCCCTACACAGCGGGTCTTCAGTAGTATTGGACTCGAATTCATGACACGCCACAGCCACGAGTCCGTTACCTTGACCACTGGGCTACCGTGGTCACACGAAGTGGCTGGGAATCCTTGACCAAAGCCCAATGTGATAATGGGAGATTGACCGATAGGTGGTGCATTTGTCGCTTCCGGTGTGACGGCGTGCGCGTGGTAGAAAGGACGGTGCCACGTTCCTGAGAAGGTCCTGCAAAAAATTATTCGACACTTGCCGTTAGTTCTCCGATTCAGCTATTTCATTATGAGTACAGCCAGAGCTGGGTGGCGTAGTTAATTTTTCGGTGGCCTTCTGCACTGAAGGTTGCAGGTTCGACCCCCCCCCCCGGACCAAGTCTATGGATTTTTGTGATGAAGAAAATCGACAGCGTCCATGCCGTATGATTATGTGGCATGTAAAAAATCCCTTGAGAGTCCGTTTGACTTGGATGCTTTCGGCAAAATTAAATTCCCAAGTACCTTTCCCATCGGCAGAGCTCAGGTACTTCCCTCTAGGGAGGAAACTGGGAGTCAAAATTACTTGCGGCAATTGGTGCCGCACTAAAAAGTGATACTAGATCCTGGGGAATGTACTAGGTTTGCAAAGGTAGAAATACCAATCTGCAGTCCCATTAGAGAAAAAAGTGAGTACGTACTCGTACTCCTTGTATTTTTTTCTTCTATATATGAATACTTTCAGTTAAAATTATGTAATAGCTAACAGGGACCAGAGTGTGTAAAAGAATCTGCTCTCGATTTTTTTCCTTTCTACTTTGGCCGATCGTCTCAAACCACTTCACAAATTAGCCGGACAAAGTCCGAAATCAAGAAAAGATCGAACATTGGCCGGTAAGTTTACAGCAACGTTTACCAAAATGCGAACTGGTTGATTTCGGGCTTTGGACGTAACAAATAGACCAATATATAAAATGAGAAAATAACCAGATAAAATCCCTTATCCAATCTCATAAAATATTTCTTTCAACCTCTTGAAATGATACAACACAAAAGGTATAAAATTTATTTAAAATAATAGATATCTGTCCCATTCATCATATCATATTCCGGATATCCCTAAATAACTTGAAATTGTACAATAGATCCTAGTTTAACTTGAAAATTTAAAAAATATAATGGTGATAGGATGAAAAAAATATAATTGATGATTGATACCTCCCAATCTTACAAGAATTTATTCGACCCAAAGTAGGCGATATTACAAGAAAGATTTATCTAAATTCTGAATATGACTATGGTGTCATAACCTATATTGCATCATAAATCAAACATCACTATAGAGGCACATTATGTATTTTCTAGGCGTAAAGAATAGTGTTTTTCTTTCGGAATATGAGCTTTCACAACCAGTTTTTTCCTCTCAGACGCTATTTTTAAACAATAAATTAAGGGGTCCATTTTGGCAACAGCAGAGGCAGGCCTCTTTACATGATGGAACTCCTGGTGCCACTGATAGGGAGACACAGATATAAATAAACTTTCGGCGGCGCTTTTTCGTAAATAAACGGTCGAGTGGGACATAAATATTGCTTTAACACATAGTGTGATTAAAGATACGACGGAATATTTATATGCGCAGCAAAAATATAGCAGCATTCATTGTTCATATTTATGACTGTTACGCTATTATATTTTATTTATATTTTGAATTGTATTATATTGATGATTCAAAATTGATCCGTTACTTTTTATATTTTTTAAAATTTATATCAAAATTTTATATTATAAAAGTATAGCAGCGTTTTACAATCTGTAAGGTATTCGTTGGTATATTTCAGTGGTCTTCAAACTGTGTTCCACGCAACCTTGGGGTTCCACGAGTCACAATGAAACGCCAAAAAGAAAATTATAAATATGTATGTAAAATGGATTCCCTTTCCCTATGAAGATCATATAACCACAAGTACCTAAAAGCCAATCTCAGTCATTAAAACTGAAAATTTTATTTATACATAACATATCTTTATTTTGTAATACTTTTTAAACTTTTATTTTAATTTAATAAAAGAATATTAAAAAGTTTTTCCTTTCTTTGTACTATCTATTAGATTGTGAATATTCTATTGTTTGCTATCCCGGGTTCCACGAAATAATTTTTTTATAGTCGTTAGTTTTCGGATGGAAAATGCACCATTTTACATTTGTAGGAAAAAAAATCCCTACAATGATATTTTTAAAAATACTTTTATTTAAATTACCCGTAACAAGCTGATGTACTTTAAATATTACTATAAAATCCAGCGTATAACGCGCGCACAAAATAAGATCGAAATGTACGGGTGCGCCTTATACGCCGGGTATTAAAATGAGAGCTTTAAATATGAAAAATAAGACCTATATTTATCGAAATATTGTTTATTTAAAAAGAAATAACATTCCTTATGAACTTAAAGGGTTGTTATACTAATTTTTTCTAATGCTTGGAGTAATACCTCGAATAAATGACTTCAAAACATACGAGCATTGCGAACGTACATTTCAGCTTTCTTCGTAAAAAAGGGGGTGCGCATTATAAGACGAATATACCTAAAAAAATTAAACATTGCAGCTTGAAAGTATAGGTGCGCGTTGTACGCCGGATTTTACGGTAGATTTATTCATCTAAATGTAGAATGGAGTTTTTCGAAAACATCTGAAGTGGCGCACATATCCGGAGGATAGAACTCGGGACTTTTGGGTCCGAAACCGAGTAACTTAACCACTACACTAAAATGATCACCATGGTGTGGAGGTTGTTACTGGCTTATATAGATGATATCGCTACACACTCCCCTACCAGTGAGTTTGTGGTTAGGTGAACGAACGATGTAGTTGTTATATAGAGCGTGTTAGCTGCTGCGTCACTAGTTGTGACGGCTTGAAGATTGCGTCATTATGCGATGGCTTGAAGATTGCGTCACTATGCGACGGCTTTGATTGCATTTGCGGTGGCTAGATGGCGCCATGACAGTTCAGAAGGTTGCCTTTTTCTGAGTTCAGCCAGGGTCACCAATGAAGTGGCGCGCCTATCCGGAGGCTAGAACTCAGGACTTTTAGGTCCGAAACCGAGTAACTTAACCACTACACCAAAATGATCACCATGGTGTGGAGGTTGTTAAACCGAGCTCACCCAAAAAGGGGTTTAGAGCTACAAAATGATCCCCCCCCGGGAAACAACCCACCCCACGTTCAGTGATTATTAAACAAAATCTTAGTTTACGTTTTTTGCAGGAGCACACAAAACACAGTAAATTTAGTCGCCCCTCCGGTATAGTGGTTAACGATGTTGATTTCTGTGCCGTAGGGCCTGGGTTCGAATCCCGGAGAAGGCATGGATCTTTGAAAAGACATAGTGCCTTCACGACAGAGGATATTCTAAATAGCCGTCGAGCCGCAAGTCCTCTTGTGAGGTTGTTGGTTGGGGAAGAGAAGTGGAGCCCCCTGACCCCCCAGGGTATTCGCCCTCAAAATTGGGGTGGCACTGACCTGTACGGCGCTCAAGGTGGCGGTTAACGACAGGCATATACCTAGCCCCTTGCCATGATGAATTTTGTATCTGAAGCAGTCGAGATCAGGTGGCATAAGAAACAGTTTACGCATTATAAAAAAAAGTAAAATAACGAAATACATATGTAAATTGCAAGGGAAAAAAACATATAAAGCTAAAAATAATAATTAAAAGTCCCATCAGGGTTAAAGAAGGAAAAAGAATATACATTATTCGAGCATTCTTGTAAATACATAAAAAGTAATAAAAATATTCAATGCAAGTGCATCGTACAAGCTAAAAAAATTATAATACGTGATTTTAGTTTAGAATGAATGGAAGGATCTCTAATAATATATTGGAAACAGGGTTTTTTTTTACCTTTTTAAGAAGGGGAGACCAAATGAAAATCCTTAGTCGAAGGGTCATGTAAAAACACACAATGGTCAAGGTCACCAACAGAACCACAAAGACAATTGGGAGTAGCGATGCAAATTACAAATGGGCCACGGTTAGTTAAGAATTGTGTAATGTAACTTGAATGGGGATCGATATCTAAACTAAAGGGATAGAAGAATTTGACTCGTAAGCTACTATTAGAATTTGACGAATATCAGTCAAATGACGAGGGGGACACCTAAACAGATACCCCACTCTCTAAACTTCCACACCCCGCCGACGCGAGGATTGAGCAACGACAGATTTAATGTGTATCGGCGGCTCCTCTACACGATGGATTTTCAGTGGCACCAGGAATTTAACTCATGACACGCTGGCCACGAGTCCGTTACCTTGATCACTAGGACCTTCGCTGGTCATACGTTCGTGACGATGACAGCTCTGCTACTGCAGCCAATCATATAAAGGAATTGAAGTTGGGTGTAACCAATAAAATCATTTTAATTTTTTGCTCATATGTATGATATGAATACCTCAAATATCAGATTTAATTAAACTCGTTTTCATATCAGCGTTCTGTAAGCATCCTGAATACAGCGAATCATGGCAAAAGCCCCCCCCCCTCCCCTTCTGGGATATTTCAATCCATAACACATTACAGACAATATATCAACAACAAACTTTTTCAGGATCTTTAAAACTCTCCCAACAAGACGATTTTAGAACTTGGAGGCCTTCGATCCTTGACTCAGTCAAATGACGACATCCGAGCTCTGTCACTACACTCTCGAAACTTCCAAACCCCGTCAACGTAAAAAAAATCGAAGGATTGCATTTACTCTATAAAAATCCACAAAAATGCTATTTCCGAAAGAAATACTGAAAATATCCTGGAAATACTGAGGTACGGTTATCTCTACAGGCCTTTTTGAAAACCTCGCCCTTCTGAGGATATATTGATGAAAAATTTAAGGAAGTCAACTCACCATGGCTTCATCCGTGTTTTTCTGGAACTGCACGAGCCTGACTCGAGTGACGTTCTCCATGTCAGAGTCTTCATGGCCCGGGGGATCTGGATCTCCGTTCAGGTAGAGGGGGGCAGGGGGAGGGGTCACTCGAAGCGCCTCCTCCCCGTACACCTCGTGCGCCACCACGTCCTGCGTTTGAAGCAGCGCCTGTGCAGAGAAAAAGACATAGCATCATTTCACACAAATCAAATATATATATATATATACATAATACTCTCTAAAGTAAGTATATTCACAGAAAGTTATAATGAATGAGATAATGGGTTAATCGCAACTAGTTTCAATTTCTGATTGCAACTAATCCAGGGTCATCTCAAGGCATGGGCCCACTGGGCTCGGGCCCTCGGCCACAATGGGTGTGACATCTGTGCGTTCCCCCTTTGGGACACCTGCGACTCCCTCCCACGGCCGGATCAGTTTTAGGAGAATTGATCACCTCATGTGCAAAACACCTGAAGTCGCTAATATACTGCGACGGACGTGTCTTGGTTAGCCCCGGCAACCTTTGACACGAGGAGAAGTTCATTCCGCCCACGACCGGATGTAGGGAGAGAAAAAGACGCTGACAACGGTTAGCCGCAGAGACCGAGAGGGGGCTGTGAGAGAAAGAAGAGTTGGGAGCAAAACCTTCGCAGTGAACGGACACCAAGATCCCTTCCTCCCAAAGCTATAGAAATTTTGGGCTCTAAAATCATCTAATAGTTCTAAATTGTAAATTAATGTAAGTAATAGCTGTGAATTATTGTATTTCAAAACACGCTACCTTTATTGAATCAAACGTCACATGGGGTCCTCGTCTCGTTCTCGACTCAGCCTTAATAAGATCATGATTCGAATAATTTCAATGGTCAAATGTTATCCCCGCTTGTATTCTCCGAAAAACTAGGAATTTCGGATGATATGTCAACTGGCTATATGTGATGATCGTCCTCCATGTATAGGCTCCGGCTTTCCACCATACGCCATTATTATTCCTTCAGTCAAAAGGTGGCAGTCGGTCGAGCCAGTTTGGTGTTATTATTTGTTCGAGTATATGACAACGTATGCTATGTACTGTCCACTATTGAGGGTCATAGGTGGGGCCTACATTTGTGTAGGGGTCAGGAACTACTTTTGCGTAGAGACCCATGTCCTCAAAAAGTCTTAAGACGTCCCTGAGATCATGATCTAGCACGTAGTTAGTCCTGACTGAGCCCTATATCTAAATGCCTTGGGGGCTCTCTTTTGAGGCTTCTTAACATTGAACTATCTCTTGCTTACACATTTGGGGGCCCCGTGTCATTGATGCGGTGGTAGCTACGCCCCTGGATTATGATCTAGTACAATTCTTCATAATATGAAGGTTCTATTATTGAAAAATTTGCATCTGGATAGTTCAAAAACTTGGATGGGATTGTATATAAGTGAATATATTGTTGCGTAGATCGGGGTTCGAGGATTTTATGCAAAATCAGTCGTAAATAACAAGGTAATTCTTTAAGAGCGATGAGCATTTATTGTCGAAAATCAATCCTTGAAATACAGGATTCAACAGCAAAATTCACAGAATAAATAACAGAAGGATTTCACACCTTCAACAGCATTCAGAAACAATAAGCAGTGTCTAAAATACACGTATGTAAATGACTATTCAGAAGCACAGCCGAGCTAATCAAGTTCAAGGCAAGTCTGCTAATCGCTAATCAAAACAGTGCTCACTACTCGCTGGTTGAAATCAAACTGACTGCTGCGGTGAGTATCACTCTATTTATAACAGGGGCCGAAATTTCTGGAAAAAATGCGCTCGTGTCACAGATCATGAAATTAGTGGATTTTTCTACTAATTTCTAGAAGAATCCAGAGGGTCCCGAACTCGCCAATATGGTCACCAAAATCGCCAAATCTATCGCCAAAATCGCCAAATTGGTCGCCAAAAATGATGCCAACTTGGCTCTATCGCCAATATTTCGCCAAGTTACCAATGAATCATCATTATAACGTAAGGGACGGCTTGCTTGTGAATATTACAATCTTAACATAAAATAAATATAGAGTAATATAAAGGCATTTTCTTAATAACATAGGATCACCTAGATCTCTAAGAAAAATTGGCTTAATTTAATACATTGTGGTGTATGCGTTTATAATCATAGTGCCTTTCGTTACATTCAGCTTTTGTCTTTTGAAATTTGCAACAGGCATTTATAATCGCAGGACACAGTCTATGTTGAGGTCTCTCATTTGAAGACAGAAGATGAAAATAAACAGCTCAAACACCAGTTTTCGTGCTGTGTAGATCATTAGTAATATTTCTAATAGCTATACCATAATATCTTTGAGTTTTTGATATTAAAATGTCGGAGAGTCGGCTACGACCTCTTAGGCCTTTTCCATCATTTAGCTTTTTTCCCCTCTGTTTCGCATTTAAGATCCAAAAGACGTGTACCGATCCATTTTTCTATAAGACCAATAAAGTCTATTTTTTCCACTTGAACATCATACGGACTCGCACTCATCAGAAACTAATGCAAGGGAAAACCCAGGTGCTTCTAGCAGAGCTCATTTGATGCGCGTCAAGGAGTAGCTTCGCTTAAGAAAATAAATAAATACTTCTAATTATCGCATTTCCTCATATCATATATCATTTTAAGCAGAAATATTTAAGCTTTTAAAAAATGTAAAAAAGTGAAAATTGGTAATTTTTCAAAAATTCATATGCTGGACCCGAATACAAATACGCTCAGTGTTATTACAATACAAATATGTTGAGAGATAATGCATAGCATGATTGCATATAGATATGTAAAGAGATGATATTGTGTAAAACCCTACTTTTTAAAGTCGTTCGATACTTTTTTCAACGTTTTCGATTCATAATGCTTTAGAACAGTGGTCTTCAAACTGTGTTCCACGGAGCCCCGGGGTTCCACAAGTCAAAATAAAAAAAAGTCGAAAAGAAACTTATAAATATGTATGCAAAATGGATTCACGTTTTCTATAAAGTTTATATAATTACCGGTATCTGAAGCTCATCCCCTATTCATTAAAAATGAAAACTTTATTTATATATAATAACTTTATTTTTTTTGCAACACTTTTTAAACTTTCATTATAATACAATAAAATAATATTAAAACGTTTTTTTTTATATATATTTCTTACTAGATAGCGAATATTCTATTGTTTTTAGACTCATTAGTTAGCACAATGTCTTTCAAAACTAAATAGTTTTTTTTTAATGGAAAACGCACCTTTTTGAATTTGTGGAAAAAATAGCTATAATGGAGAGGAAACAGCTACCAACAGATTCGATGTTAAAATTTAAAATTAAGCAAGAACAGCTCCTAAATTTTAGGTCGCAAAATCATGCAAAATGCACAGTATTTCTCACACAGCTATAAATATTTTAATACCATTTAGAATATTGTGTGCAAGGCAAATATATTTCTTAACGTGGCGACAAAAACAAAATATAAAAACAAAATAAAGCAGAATATGAAATACTACAGAACACAACTTCAACAAACCTAGACCTACAGTTTTTGTAAAAAATGCAAACATATTCGCCAGTTACTAAGTATAATGCATGAGTAGACGACACTTGGATCACAAATTAATATTATAAATGCGTAAATTATATTAAAAAAATTAGATTAAAATTTTTTAATAATAAATACAATAATTTTTTTAAATTGCCTTTACATAAAGTGTGTATAACATGTTTATCTACTTTAAATATCATTTTGAGATATATTCTTCTAAGTATGTATATGGATTGGGATTAAATGAAAACACTTTCTACTTTTAGGGGTTCCACGAAAACATCTTCAGGTTCTCGAGGTTCCACGAAAGCATCTTCAAGCTCTAGGGGTTCCGCGAGTTAAAAAAATTTGAAGACCACTGCTTTAAAGAAATACTAATGATCAATGAAATAATTCTAGTATCCGAGTTTCTCATCTACCATACTTTATACTATGTACGAAAGATCTTATAAGTCTAGTATCCCTTAACGAGCAGAATCTCTTTTTCACTCATTGTTCTACTCGGTCTGTTATAGTGACGGTCTATAATTCATATGACGTCACAGTCACATGACAACTGTCATCATGTTCTTCCAACTAATCAGTTCATGGGCTTTTCTGTTGCCAACTTAAGCTTTTTGAAGAAACTTTCTTTTAAAAAGTACGTATTTGTCAAGAATAATAACCCACATACGAAAACAAAATACTCTTGATTTAAAAGTACATGTTAATATAAGACTTTTTCGAAAAACTTTTTGAAGAATGTTAATACTTGAACATATTTACTTAATTATCAAATTTGTAATTTATTTGTAGAACAGCTAGTCTAATGTCAGTTTTGAATTTAAGGGCTGTGACGAGTTCTATCCACGGAATTTTAAATAATCCTCTTGGGGAAACTATTCGTCAACTGTGATTTTAGTTTAAAATCTGCTTTTCGTAGAGATGACTTGATTTTATGCAAATGTAAATGCTTTTTAAATTCTGGCATTGGAGGTGTGTGAGGTTAATCGTGAAGTTTCGGAGTAATAGAAAGTGAATTGCTACTAGAAGTCCTGCAGTTTGAAGAAAAAATTCATCTTAGCATCCCCACGAAGTTGTGAACCGAAATAGAAGTAGATTTGTATCAAGCTGTCGTTCGAGAAGGAGTCGTATAAGGAACTATGATCAAAGATAAGTCTTTCTGAATAATCTCATAAGTTAAAGAATTTGGATTTGAGATCGGTCCCAAGGTTCAGGAATAAGTTGTAAATCGTTCATAAAGTGTTTTAAAATATATGTACAGTAGAGCTTCTTTTATCCGAACACGTTTTCGAACACTGCAGTGCTAAACATTTGTTTCCTGTGAGACCAAAAGTGACCGGAAAACCAAAGGTGAGGAATATTTGGGGAATTTGAGTTGTGTGATTTGGTAAACATCTGCGCGGAATATTAGGTCAGTTTGTGAAGGGGTGTATACGTGCTATTTTGTTGAGTTTTATTGATGTAGAAACCTGGATAGCATGCGATGCAGAAGACTGTGGATTTAAAATGCTAAATAATGAAGAGATAAGGACTTCCGTGCAAGAAGAGTTCGACCCTGTCGACGATGAAACGGATGAAGACAAGGATAACAACAGCAACAACGAAAGTAGCAAGGGTCCATCAAATGCTGACGCTTTTTTCTGCGTTAGAGACAGCAATGGAGTGGTACGAACAACCATCAGAGTTCTGTCTTATTCAACTACTGCTGCTGACGAGAATCAGAGACTTTGCAGTGGAAAAACGAAGATGTACAATGGTACAGTGAAAAATAAGTGATTATTTTCCACAATCAAGGTAAAATTGCGACATTTTGCACCTATGTTGTTTTTTCTTCAGGCACGTTTCCCGCATGTGATGATTTTCAATATTCGTATAGTGTTCAGTTTCATATACTGCATGGATCGCATTCGGTTTTCGGTTATCCGAACAATCGCGTATCCGAACGGTGTCCAGTCCCAATGGATTCAGATAAACGACGTTCTACTCTAGATATTTTTAAAAATCATGTCTGCTTCTCTGAGCCCTCTTATACCTGCAACCTTCAGGTTACGGCAAGATGTGTGTGTGTGAACACGTTATTAAATTATTTTTTGGTTGTCATGAATTAAAAAAAATAATAGTTTGTAATAATTTTATATAAACAGTTATCCAAAACGTCCCATAACTGAAGTTTAAAATAAAGCATACCTCATTTCTTTTTAATCCTTTAAAGCTTTCAGATTAAAGAAATGCGCTTACCCTATTAACGATTAAGAAAACCAATTGCTAATGGCAAGCAAATCGCTTTTAAGATTTGCAAGTACTTTTCTTGAAAAGGATTTGGCAACACTAAAAGTAAAACATGCGAATATGAAGTACTTCATAAAAACTACGTCTTTTAACTTTCTCCGTGAATAAATAAGATTTGATTTATAAGCAGAGGAGGGAAGAACATAAAATTTGCGTTAAAGGACCTGTTCTTTTGAAAGGTTCCATGGAAGAGACTCACATATTTTAAGACTGAAAAGCAAAGCTCTAGCTATTTTATAGCTTTTACTTAAAATTTACAACCTTTTCAACAGAATAGGAGCTGAAAGTTTAACGTTCTAAAAAGACGTAAAAAATATCTCAAACAACATCACAAAAAAAGCATATTTTAACAGAAGTATCATTTTATCACGGTTAAGAAGCACAAGCAAAAGTTTACAAAAACTATTTAATACTTAAATATTTGATACAGATATTAAATTTGATGTAAATATTCATTCCAAATTATTAGCACTTCATTAATATTTGAAATAAAAATTTACTAATTTTTAATGAGATGATTTAGTTTGACGAAGAAAATTAATTTCAGCTTTTTCGTCCAAAGCAAACATTTTTCATTGTTTTTCCAAGTCGTTAACCGCGAAATTTAGTTTTTTTTATTATGTTTAGTTTTCTCTCATTTTGCTTTTTTTTCAACTCCATTTCATTTTAAGGGTGAGAAAAAGCAACTTGCAGCCCTAACAAACCATCAAATGCAATATTCTAAATTAAAAAAAAATTAGGTTTAAACAAAAAATAATAAGTGCAAGTTTAAGATTTTGGCAGCGACTTTTAAAATAATTTGCCAAGCCATCTTAAGAGTTACAAAAGAACTAATATTATAAGGGTTCTGTATAAGAAATAAATGCTATTAGAACAAAAATGACGGCACTTACGAATTATATCGTTGACCAATATCGTAAAATCATATGGTATTACTAAATGCCGCGATATACAGCCAATAGCGGAAACCTTTCCCAATTACCTTCAAACACAGTAATAGAGATGACAGCAATTTGCGATTTTTTTTAAATTGGCGATCTTTTTTTGAATTTACATTTTTTTTTGAAGTGGCAATTTTTTTTTGAAGTGGCAATTTTTTTTGAAGTGGCAATTTTTTTTTGAAGTGGCAATGATTTGAATTGGCAATTTTTTTTAAAATTGGCGATCTTTTTTGACTTGGCAATTTTTTTTGAATTAACGATTTTTTTTAAAATTGGCAATATTTTTTGAATTGGCGATTTTTTTGAATTGGCGATGTCTTTCCGTTCGACGAAATCGGTCGGCGGCATAATACGCAAGTACCACAATAGGTATATGTGTAACATCCTCTTGAAAGAGAGATGATGCAGTTTCAGTCAAAATTTAAACCAATCGAATTATTTTATTGATAGAATATCCCAAAGTTTGTCTAAATCCTCATTATTTTTGACCTTTTTGGGTGTACTTTACTTAATTCAAATAAATACAATTGGAGTAGATTTCAGGAGCAAAGTAGCAGTAGCTCCATGGAATAATCATATCGCACTAATCTAAAATGGCTGGTAAATAAATCTTTGAGCATTAATAAAAATTAATTTATACCAATGAATTTTCTACTAATTCTAACACCTGAAAATATGAGTGACAATCTATAGTTAAAAATCAGTTCAAAATTATCACCGGAAATCAAAATAAGTAGGTTAACAATAAAATGCCTCATGTTTGATTCTAACAATATTAAATATAATAAACAGATAACAAATTTACGATTACTTAATTTACTTGTAATGTCTCCAAATAGTAATTTAGAAAGATGTTGAAACATGTTCAGGAGGAAGGACTTAGAGGCAATTTTTGAAATGAACGCGTAACGTCGTCATTCCACGTATTTTATGCAACAATCTATGCAGAAACTGTTTTTCTGCCACAGTAAATTTCATTTACCTTCTGTTTCATTAAAATTGTGACCCTCTGATTCTTTAATTTCTCCACCTCGCTTCATATTATTTTATGATTTAAAATTTTCTTTCAAAGGGATTTTCTTTTAAGAGGTCCCAGGGATGTTAATTTTGTCTCGAGGGGTGAAAATATAAATAATTTTCAAACCAGGTATACTTCTTTTAAATTTAAATTAAATAATTCGAATCTTTTACACATTATTTACAAAGGATTATGGTTTCAAAAAAGTATAAAATGTTTGAAATATAATTTTAAAAATTATAAGCATATGCAAATAAGAAATAATTTTGTAATAAATATTAAATAATTTTTGCGTTGCGCACGCTATTTTCTAAAATAGTAGCCTTTGATGCATAAAACTGCATAGAATTATAAAATGTATCATACTCTTTAAACCCTAGTAATTTAAGAATAATATATATTTTGTATTTCAAAATGTTAGAAAAATATTAAAATTTAAAAATTAAAAAAAATATATAATTTTTTTATTTAAAAAATATAATTTATTTTAAAATACTAAGGTGTAATAAGGTTACATTTAGTTTTATAAATCAACTTATTGCTAGTAATTAAAGCTATTACTTTAGAAAATAGCATGCGCAAAACGTAAAACTTAATTAATATTTCTTATAGAAATATTTCTTATTTTCTTATGCTTATAATTTTAAAAATTATAATTATATTTTAAACATTTTACACTTTTCTAAAGCCCCATTTCTTTATAAATAATGTGTAAAAGGTTCGAATTATTTAATTTTAATTTCAAGCAGTTATATGTATTTGAATATTGTTTATATTTTCAGCCCTCTAGAGAAAGTTAACACCCCTGAAACTTCTTAAAAGGATTTCATTAATTAATGGGGAAGATTTCAAAGTTTAAATAGGCCGTATGATAGCTTTATCACCACAGAAAATCTAAATTATATTGACTTTGTCGAGTAACTTTATCTTCTAGCAAAAAGACTACTGCAACTTTTGTTTCCTGTGTTTCTTTAGTGCAGCGTTTCTCAAACTGTGGGGAGCGTCCTCTTAGGGGAGCGTACGAGGGGAGCGCGAGCGTATTGAAAAGTCGAAAACAAAATATTAAAAAAAAATAATTTACTGACAGTAAACAAACACAAAATAGATTCTTGCACAATAAAATATAAAATACACATCTGCGCTAATATAATGCATTAAAAATGTATCAGTACTGCATACGATGTATTTTATAATTAATTTAAGAACACGTTTAATAATTACCAGTGACCCCATGGTTTGTTATACATAAAACTTTTACAAAAATTAACACTTATCTCTCTTGATAATTTGTATTGCTTATAATTAATCCCTTGACTGCCGGTAAAAAGTTAAGTAGGCGAGCGTATGGGATGTATTGGGGAGGATGAAAAGAAATAAGTAAAACCTTCTCTGAAGTAAGTAAATGCTTTGCAAACACTGTCAAGGTCTTTTTTTTGGCATTCAAAGCTTTGGAATAATTTTATGGATAGAAATACACAGAGAAGATCATATTTGGGAAAGACGTATATATACGTGGGGGAATTAGTGTTTTGTCCGAGTGAGACGTTTATATACGTTGGTGACACTTAAGAGGCTGAAGTCGCATTGTAGCTTTAGCGTCAAAGTATAATATTATCGAATTTAATGCATAGCTATTTGTATGTAAGGGGGGGGGCGAAGAAAGTTATAAATGAATATTGAGTCGCAATGAATATTGAGTGAGTGAGTGAATATTAACGTCGCACTGTTCAGCTACACG
Organism: Trichonephila clavata; assembly: GCA_019973975.1. Taxonomy (NCBI): domain Eukaryota; kingdom Metazoa; phylum Arthropoda; class Arachnida; order Araneae; family Nephilidae; genus Trichonephila; species Trichonephila clavata. The sequence continues at coordinate 40,305 of BMAO01001149.1, read as the reverse complement.
AGGGCTTTTGGCGACGGACAGCGTAATTTTGAACCATGGTCAAGTGACGCGGACGACCCCTGAGCTGGCACCTTCCTCTCCTAACTACCACACCACACCAATGAGTTGAAAGTTTGAGAAGCACTGCTTTACTAAACGTAAAAATTTGAATCGAATAATTACTCGATGGTCCTAAATGCCCAAACTTAATCTGTATGAGGCTATCCCCGTGAGATTCCCTCATAAAACCAACATGGGATAACATTTTATAAAGTTTAAGTTTAGCCACCACCTTCTTGCACTGGAAACAGAATGTGAAGATTAGTTCTAAGGTATATAAAAGTGAGTGGAAGAGTGGGGAATAGATAGCTGAAAAGTTAGCGATCACCAGGGCGGAGATTTTCGTTTCCAGTTTGAGAATCAGGTTCATCAGCTAATAAGTAATTCCTCAGGTAAGCCAAAGGCACTTACGAGCTTTAACCAGTTACCTTTGATTGACGAATATGCTCGTCATGGAGAAGTTGTAGGATTTTGTGTCATGACGAATATATTCGTCATGAGTAAAAATTAGTGACCATTGGCTGTTTAAATTGAAGTTTTTAGAGAAACACAAAACATATTCTCAAATTTCAAAACGTTAAGAATATTTTGAGGCCAGGCCGGAGTAAAACAAATAAATACAAAGTATGAAAAATTTGAGATGAACTCACGCGTCTCCAAATGCACCGGCTGAAACAGCGTATAAGGTCACATAACGAATTTATTTATACGTGATGATAAAATTTTTAAAATGTCAGGCTGAAAGAGGAAAGGCAAAAGTCGGAAAGGTGATTTGTAATAGGATTCCTTCAGGTCTACCGTTATACATATTTAATCTCTCTTGCGTTTTTTTCGAGTAATATAAATAATACGAAGTATACGCTCAGCCCCTAGAAAAACTCTTGATATTTCGAACTGAAACAATACATTTTGGTACACTCAATATTTTGAAGTAAAATCTGTAGCTGGCCAGAATACAACACGCGATAATTCGAAGTGATCTTCTAAAACTCTCGACAATTTAAACACTCACTATCCTGTTGGGACTTGTAATAAAACAGGTTGGAGCTTACATGTTTTGTGTTGTATTGTCTCTGCTTGTCTCCAGTGTAACGTAGCCCTTTGATGACCATTGGAGTTGACGCCTATAGCTCTGATAGAAGCTAAGGTGTCACTAAAACTACACAACCTTTTCCTTCAAAATCATGTTGAAGCGGACGTTTTTTAAGCTGCATTTATTCTAGAAAAATCTATTGACAATGATGAATTAAATGCCATAAAACAAAAAAAGATAATTTTTTTGACGAAAAAAATCTGTTATGTACAGTATGTATTCTTTTAATAGTTGATTTTTTATACCATAAATGTATTCTTTTAATCCTGGACTTTTAACTTATGTATAATATTTATAAACTTAGTGACGCAACAGCCCATGAGGGCCAAGACTTACTGTGCACAATTCAGTATAAGCGACCTTGGGCCCCGAGGTGTATGAGCAAATGTTTCGGTCAAGTGGTCAGCCTGACGCAAAACCCCCAGTGTTAAGTTGCCAAGCAAGCTTGGTGCTCATTTTATCGACTCACTGAAGGGATGAAAGGCTGAGTCAACTTTGCCCAGCCCGGGGTTTGAACCTCGGACCTGGAGTGGAAGTGCGATGCACTAACCACTCAGGCACTGGGCTTATAGTATAATTTTATACTGTATATAATATGGACTTTTTAAAATTACCTTAAAATACTTTTATACACATGTACAGTAGTTGCTTTATTACATAGTTTCAAATTTAAATGCGTTAGAAAAAAATTTCTCTTCGTGTATTTTGGGAGTTTTTTCCTACCATCTTGATAATTCGAACACTTGATAATTCGAAATTTTTCATTGGTCCCTTCAACTTCGAACTATTGGGTATTTTATAAAATAAACCCATCTTTTTGATCCAATATTTTAACAGCGACACTTACTCTGTGATTGACGAATATATACGTCAACACCCAATTTCTGTGGCACACATAGTTGAGCGCTCTCAAATGGAGGACACAGTTAACTTGTTAAAAGAGAATTCCATTTTAGAAAAGTTCTCAGACAAATCATATTCAACGTCTGATTCGAGAAATCGTAGCTAACAGTGGAGCTCCCGTTCTTTCATGAGAGTTACAGTTAGTATTATGCATTTGTTGATTTTTCTCTCGTAATCCTTCAGCAGACAGTCTTTCTGATAAAATCATTAACTTGTTTACAGTAGAACGTCGTTTATTCGAATCAATTGGGACTGGACACTGTTCGGATATCCGAAAACCAAATGCAATCCATGCAGTATATGAAACCAGACACTATATGAATATTGAATATTATCACATGCGGGAAACGTGCTTGAAGAAAAAGCAAAATAGGTGCAAAATGTCGCAATTTTACCTTTAATGTGGAAAATAATTGCTTATTTTTCGCTGTACCATTGTACACCTTCGTTTTTTCGCTGCAAGGTCTCGATTCTCTTGAGCAGCAGTAGCTGAGTAGGACAACAGTCTGATTGTTGTTCGTACCACTTCCTAGCTGTCTTTAATGTAAAAAACGCGTCAGCATTTGCTACTCTCGTTGTTGTGTTGTCCTCGTCTTCATCCATTTCATCGTCGACAGGGTCGGATTCTTCTTGCATGGAAGTCACAATATCGTCATTATTTAGCATTTAAAATCCACAGTCTTCAGCATCGCATGCTATCCAGGTTTCTACATCAACAAAACTCAACAAAAGATCACGTATACACCCTCTCACTTGGAAACAAATTGACTTAATATTCCGCGCAGATGTTTACCAAATCACACACAGCTGAAAAAGACCCACACCCCAAAAGTCCCTCACCTTGGGTTTTCCACAGTCACTTTTGACCTCACGCGCAACAACTGTTGAGCCTTGCACTGTTCAAAAACGCAATCGGACTTTGGTTCGAATATTTGACGCTCCGGATAATAAACGTTCGGATAAACGACGTTCTACAGTATTTGTATCGGAGATTATTCACTAGTGTTTTATGTCTTGGTGACTACTCTTTTTGTAAAGGTCACATTCGAGTCACCATCCCTAGAATACAGGCTCCTCAGAGTTTGATAGTCAGGCTTTAGCGGAACCGTTACAAATCTTGTTCGGAGAACATATTAAGTTTTATTTCATTTTTTAAAGTTCTGGACCTGACCCACTACATAAATGTTTTACTTTACAAATAAATCTTTTTATTCTCGAACCCTATTGTATCACATTATTTTTTTCTCGATGTAGCGTTCAATAGCGTCATCTAAGAAGAGGATTAAACAGTTTTTATTTCATCAATTTAAAAAAATCGAGCCACAACACAGCAAACCTTTTCCCCAGAGTCCCTTAAAAACATATTTTTGAGAACTTAGTGGAAAATACGGCCCGGCAACAGGCAAATCCTACGCTAACATTAAAGAAACTTGGAAAAAGTTTTGTCAAAAATCCCATAAAGATGCTGTGGTAGGCTTCAGACTGCAAACACACCATGATTGCATGAAACATCATCTTAATAAAATAGGCATCTTTCCATTTAGCATATGCCAAATTTTTAATTCTGGCATCATGAATGCAGAGAATTTTCTTACATGCCCAGAACTAGATAAGAGTCCCAAAAACGTGGCGAGATAAACTATACTGGAAAACCAGAACTTTCATGAACTCCTAGTAAAGGCTGCATTTATGTTCCTTTTCTTGTTGCCTAAATGTTTAACTTTTTTTTGTTTCCATGTTAATTGTCTTACTTTAAATTCGTATTCTTCTTTATTACTTATCATTGCTCTTATGTGATACTTGGGCTTTTTTTATATGTTTGATTTGGTCTTTCCAATAAAGCCATATGTATAACAATGACTAAAAAATTTATGTAATAAAAATACACTGCTGGCCACCGTAAATGCAACACCCTGAAGGAAGCACGCAAATAACATGAAATTTACAACATGCATTAGCGGAAGTGAGATTTGCAAATGATTAGAATTTCAGCTCAGACACACATAACGCACGCCTGTGGCGCCACCTCAAAGCGCTATTTAAGGCTTGGAGATTTCAACGATTTCAAGTCCGACAATTCTGTTTTTCTTCTGGTTTTTTCAAAAAACGATCAGTTATGTCTCGTAGAAAACAGTGATCAGCTTTTGATCAAGTATCTGAGTTCGACAGAGGAAGGATAGTGGCCTACCAAGATTGCGGATTATCTTTCAGGGAAATCGGTAGTCGTGTTGGACGAAACCAAACAACCGTAACGCGGATATGTAATCGTTGGATGCAGGAGGGTACGACGGAACGACGTGGTCGATCGCATCCACCTCAATGCACCACTTCACGTGAGGATAGGCAACTTGTGCGCATGGCAGTGACGGATCGCTCAGTCACATCACGAACCATAGCACAGAACATCGAGTCTGTAACGCATCATTCAGTGTCTGCGCGTACCATTCGACGCCGTTTACAGCAGAGTGGTCTGTCCGCAAGACGTCCATTGCTTGGTCTACCCTGGACGCAGAACCACAGACGTCTCCGCCGCCAATGGTGCGATGAAAGAAGGATGTGGGCGGAAGAATGGAATGAAGTTGTCTTTACTGACGAGTCACGCATCTGTCTGCAACACCACGATGGTCGGATTCGAGTCTGGAGACGACGTGGAGAGAGGATGCTGAACAGCTGCGTTATGCACCGCCACACTGGTCCTGCACCGGGTATTATGGTATGGGGCGGTATTGATATCACTCTCGCACTCCTCTAATACGCATTGCTGGTACTTTAAACAGCCAGCTCTACATCTCCAAGATGTTGGAGCCAGTTGTCCTTCCTTACCTTCAGGGCTTGGCCACAGCCATATTTCAACAGGATAATGCGCGAACACGTGGCACGCATTGTCCAAAGGTTCTTCGTCAATCACCAGATTGAATTGCTTTCCTGACCGGCTCGCTCTCCGGATCTTTCTTCGATAGAAAACAAGTGGTTCATGATTGCTAAACGATAGACCCAGATTACACCCTGAGCTTCCACACCAGATCAACTTTGGCAACGCGTGGAAGCTGCTTGGTCTGCTGTACCCCAAGAACACATCCAAAGTCTCTTTGAATCAATGCCGAGGCGTGTGGCAGAGGTGATCTCCAACAATGGCGGCTACTCTGGCTACTGATTCTGGCAGGAACCACACTTCACAGAAGGCTATAAATTTAATCATTTGATACTTGGTCAACATGTTATCTACAAAATAAATTTTGTTGTGCTATCTCTTGTCTTTCTTAGTGTTGCATTTACGATGGCCAGCAGTGTATCAAACGTCCATCAAATAACTTAAAAATTTAGAAGTTAACATAAAGTTAAAGTTCCCCAAATAACAGATACAGTAATTAAGGTATCCGACTACTAGCGACAAGTTTTATTTTTTAAAAAATGGAGATATGGTGCTTTTTTCTAGTTTTTAGATTTGTTTAATACATTTTAAGAAAAATATGCTAAACTAAGAAGAAAAAAAGAAACTATTATTACTAAAATGGGAAAAAAATGTTTAAAAATTTACAAGAAATTATTTAAATTTGGCCCATTCAATTCCAAAAGTTTATGAAAATTTTTTTAATTTTTTTAAAATTCTGATGTGTTGCTATATGTTATTCATTTTTGAAATGACCTTCAGAATAAGAGATATTTTAATTTTTACAAAAACTAGAGCAATTTATTTTAGTAATTATATGAAATTGCTTAAAAAAAAAGGGGTTACATTAACATAAGGGACTGTAAAATTCGTGATAAAACTGTGATTGATAAATCTGAAGGTTAAAACAATTCTACTATAATACAGACAAAATTTCAGATAATTACGTTCAAAACTTTTTTAGCAATCGCTGTCCCCGTTTGAGCATTTTCAAAAAACCCCATTTCGAGTCAAACGCGTTTTAAAGTATGACATCTTGCTTAAAGTAATAGCATCTGCTTTTACTAAAACACTTGTAGTTTTTGTTCTAGTGAACATAAAATAATAAACTTGGTATTTTTTTATAAAACTAATAAGATGTCGTATAAAAGAAATAAAAAAAAATTGTAAATTTTTGGCAAAATTCACAGTTTTAGGGTAGTATCTGACTACGTTCGGAACACGGTTGTGAAAAAGCGTATTTGATAATAAATTTTTTGATATTTAAATAAATTTTTTTTTATGTATAGTATCATTTGCATTAGAAAATGCATATAAAATTGTTTTAAGAATATTATTAAAAGAAAAATGCTATTTCATTGGCAAAGAAAGAAGAACGAATGACATACTTTCAAAACATTCTCCTTTTATGGAAAATTCTTCGATAGTAGTAATATTTTGCCAATATATAGGTATGACTCCTCTACAGAATCTGAACTAGGATTTTTGAAATATATTATTTTAGAATTGGATTCATTCACACATATTTTTTATACATCAGAATAGAGAAATTAAAAAAAAAACATCTGTTTTTACTTCTGATTAATCGTAACTCTGAAAATAATGTGAATTCTTCAAAAACCCTATTTAAGGCTCTGTAGAGGAGTTATAGCTATATATCCGGGGTGGGCATTACGTCGATCGCGATCGACCGGTGGACCGCCTGAAGATTAGCCGTTTGTAATTGTACACGGATATATTAAAGATTGGCTGACACTACACAGACTAAGTATTGTAATTACAAGAACTAAATTTAGATAAAAAAAAGTTTTATTTTTTAATGTGTTTTGAATTGTTTGATAACAAATGCATATAATTAGATATTATATTTGTGGATATTATTATTATGTTTGTATTTTGCGTTTTGCTTTAAACGCAGTTTCAAAAAAAGTGAGTTTTTCCTTTTATTTACGTAGTTAAGTACATATTCCATATTTGTTATTGTTATAATAAATATTGTTGACTTTTTCCTTACTTCACCACACCTACGACTCTGGGCAGTGGGCGCACACGTGAATTTTTCAAAGGGGGCGCGGCTCGATGGCCCAGGTTCAAATGTGTAAAATATTCATATCTTACACCAATACGCTGCCAAACACACACATATATATATATTCATATTTTTATAAATATATTCATTTTGCAGATTATCGGGAACAAAGAACAGCATAAAATAAATTATTGAATAAATAATTAGCATTAATTAATAAAAAATTATTAATAAACAAATACTTAATTAAATTTTACGTACTATATACATGGGGTTATAATCTATGAAAAAAATCATGGGTTATGGATGAGGGTCCGGATTTGTGAACCCCCCCCCTTTTGTGTGTACCACTGATAGTGGGTGGACCGCAACACCTTGAAAAAATTAAAAGTAGCCCGTACCCTGGAAAAGTCTGCCCACCCCTGCTACACATAGACAAAACATTATTATTATAGAAATATTTTCAAAAAGAGCAGAATGTTTTGAAATTATGTCATTATTTCTTCATTTTTTGCCAAAAAAAAATGGCACTTAGGTATATTGCTACATGAAAAAAAATTACTTAAGACAATTTTATAAGTTTATTCTAATTCAAAGGATAAAAAAATATCAAAAAAATTAACGAATCCTACAGTAGTCGCATATGTGTAACATCTGACATGTTATTGTGGCAAATACGCAATAGTAACTTAAATGCTGAAAAAAAATGAATCGGGTAGGATTGGAAATAATTTTCTATTGAATAATTATATCTTTAATGGAAATTTTATCTAATTAACTAAAGGAGTAATGCAATTTTTTATCAAAAATAATTATTCTTGCTCAGTTTGGGGAAGAGTGGACACAATAGGCTTATAGCTAAAATATAACACATATACTTGTGATTTCAAAGTATTTAAAAAAAGATGCCGTGGGTAGCCTAGTGGTTAGAGCATCGGACTCCAGACCCGAGGGCCTGGATTCGATGCCCGATGCCACTAAATACCACCGAGTATAGACGGAGTAGGTGCTCGTTAAATCAGTGGGTCCGAAAGTCTTGTGGGCGGTCGCAGCAGAAACCACAAGTGCAGGGGGCTGGAGAATATTCCCCTCCCCTTCAGTTCCATGCCAAAAATGTGGAGGTGGAGATAGGTGGTGTAGCCATCTATCGTTAAGAAGTCCAACCTGTCTCACAGGCAATGGCAACTTTCATTCCTTCCCTGAGGGAAGGACACGACAACAACAAAAACCGTTAAAAAACAGCGTCAATAACAATACCAATGTTAGCTAAACAATACCCCGACTTCCTGTCACACATTTCCGTCCCTTTTCACGAAATCACTCCTACAAATATCCAGCAACCGAGAGGAAAGATGTTACACATCAAAAAATTATAAACGAATCAAAATATCAAAAAATTTATTCATTGATACGCATTTTTAAAACCATGGTTCCGAACGTATTCGGATACCTTAAACAAGTTAAAATGTCCCATTACCAAGAGTAAAGTAAAAGTAAGCATTTTTGATGTGTTACATCTTTCCTCTCGGTTGCTGGAGATTTGTGGGAGTGATTTCGTGAAAAGGGACAGAAATGTGTAACAGGAAGTTGGGGAAGCGCGCGCTATTTAATTTGACCAATCAGCGCGCTTGGTGGTGTCTCTTCGCAACCCTCACAGTGAAGTTCTATTTTTTTCTCCTTCATTCGGGAGGGGCTCCGCCCCCCATCCCCTGCGGTCTAGGTCGTGGAATCTTTGTTTTTGTTTTGTTTTCTCACTTTAGAATCAGATCCTTTAGCTGGATCTTATAAAGATATGTCCACGTGGGGTCCAACTCTTGAAGCCATCAAGCCACCAGCCTTTTTCATATTGTTAAATTTAGCATTTCAAAAGATTCTAATTCAAAAACTCGGTTTCGTTTGCGCTTGACTCTAAATCTACTTCGCACATACCAGCAAGTCTTATTAGACTTCACCAAGGATAAGCTTGCGATCCTTACGCTCAGTTGTCAAAGTCTGAGGGCTCACCAAACACAAAACGTTATTTCACAAAATTGTACGTTCTTCATGTTGGAAGAGAAGTGGTTCGATAATGACGAACGTGTTTCGATACCTAACTTAGATTGCTGCGTACAATTTAAACCACCAAGCCACAGAGCAGCTGGTGTTGCGATCTATCTCAAGCAGAACAACTGACATGTTGTGGTTCCTCGTATGGATATTACTTATCGTCGAACAAGTGGACCGGGTATTGTTAGTCAAGATATTGGGGACATATGTGTGGCAGAATGCTTATTTGAAAATGGACAAACAGTGATCTCGGTGGTCGTATACATTTCTCCGAATCAAACGGTTCAAAAAATTAAAGATTTCCTGCATTTTTTACTTTAAAAAACTATCACTCACTAAAAAAAACTATCACTCGCTTCCCCTGATTTTGAGTGGTGATTTTAAAGTTAACTTCAGTTTGCTAGAAGCCGAGCCACTCATAGCTTTTTTGAATGATGAACTCAAGCTCGAAATGAACACAAATCGAAATCTTTCGACAACTAACAGTGGTACTGTTATTGACGCTATTTTTCACACAACGGTTTTTAAATACTTTGAAATCACAAGTATATGAGTCATATTTTAGTTTTAATAAGTTATCATTACCTGTCTTCCCCAAATTGAACAAGAATAATTATTTTTGATAAAAAATTGCATTACTCCTTGTGTTAATTAAATAAAATTTTCATTAAAGATAATTATTCCATAGAAAATTATTTCCAATCATTCTCGATTCATTTTTTTCAGGATTTAAGTTGCTATTGGCGAATTCACCACGATAACATGTCAGATGTTACACATCGTATGGCTGTAAGGCTCTTTTTTTTTTTTTTGTGTGTGTGTGTGTGTTAAACTGAGTTAAATGATTTTTTTAGAGGATGCCATTTAGGTACTGGTTACAGTTAGTGCTCGCTATCCTTCTTCCTAAGTCGATTCAAAACCACATTAACAGACTTATTCTTTAATGATACGGTAAGATTTCGCAATGACTCCGAGAGCAAAATCTCCCAAGATTCATTATGCCTTGCGGACATCTTTATCAAATTTGCGGCTCTTGCTTAATGGATATTGGGATCTCGCTGGGAGAAAAAGGAACCATCAAGAGTAGAGAAGGGGGTCTTGTCAGACACTGCGTAGACGACAATTCTTCACTTTCGGCATGCATCCCCCAGCGGAAGAAGCAACGAAGATTAATAGGGGGTGGCGGAATAGGAAGAGAAGAAAGTTGAAATATGGCCAAGATTGTAATCGTTTATCAATACTAGAAGAGCCTTTTATTTTCTCTAAATAAAAACAACCATAACACGTCCCAGTAAAAGTAGGCCATCTCGATGTTTTTTCTTCTCTCCAAGGACGTGTAAGCAGTTGTTGTTGTTATCTCATTGATTCTGACATAATACTTCCAAATATTTGTGTTTCTGTCATCAATAACTAATGACTCCTCATTGTCGGATGATAATGAAAACTGATCACCGTATTGGGTGCATTTGTCTTTTACGTGTAATTGTGCTAATCAGGCACTAGTGTTGAAATGAATTCGATGTATCGCCAAATTTGGCGATACGATTATTATTTTTAAACAAAATCCCACTGGAGTTGTTTTTATTGGTTATTTGTGAGTTAGTTTTCAAGAAAGATCGCTAGACGGCTGATAAATATATTTTCCTGTGGTCGAGTTTTTTATAAACAAGTAATATGAAAAAAATGTTTTAAGTCAATTCCTACATTGAATTGAATGAATAGAAAGTATTTTATTAACGCTTGAAAACTTAAGATTATATATATATATATACTGTGGCTAAGACTTTATACTATTATGAGTATAGTTATCTTAGGTTTATAACTATTTTGTGTATATTTTTAAAATTATATTATATTTATTTATTTTAAAATATTTTAGTAATTATTACAGGCTATAATGTTATCGTTTTACATTAATAGATTATGGTTTTATTTATAATGATAGTTAAACTTCTCTAGAAATTTCTTGCTTTCCCTATGGTCCAGAGTTTTGGCAAATTCAGGTGAAGGTTGGCTGGCTGAAAAACATTGTTTAAACATGCAATCCTGGTTCCTAAGGCTAGGAGTTTGTTCTAGCATTTCTGTGGCTATAATTCTATCATTACTAAAGTTATCTTAAGTATATAACTATTTTTTGTATATTTTTGTAATATATATATATATATATTCAACTGAATATACTAGTATATTCTGTTGAAAACTGGTAATTAATTTAATTAATATTTGAAAAAACAGTATTAACATCAAGTTACATATTCAAATATTATATATATAAGGCTAGTGTGTAAGGCACTTTAGGTATGTATACAAACAATGTTTAAACTGTAAAAGTAAAATTCAAATTAAATCATCCACTTCATGATGAGTCCTTAGGAACACATTTTTAGTAATTATACATTTTCAAACTGTATAGGATCCTATAAAAATTATCAACACTTAAATTAAAAGGCCAAGAATTCGTATCATTAAAAATATTTTCCCCTTCAAAACCGTACATTTATTTTATGATTATAAAGATATGACATATTTTCACATAAATAGCCATTCCATAGATCACATGCAACATTTACTGTGGACAGAACTCTGTAAAGGTTACGTGTCACAGTTACACAAGAGCCATGAACTTAATGAGAAATAAATCCTTTATTTAAGAGTCCTGCTCACTCTGAATAGTGATGCATCCGAGCTTCTGTGTTCAAAAAGAACAAAGGAACATTCTATTTAAAAAATAATGTGACGTTCCCTCCTCATGTCCTCGCCTCTTTTATTTGAATCCACTCCCTGGGACCATTTTTTTCCTTTTCGTTTTCCCTCATAGAATGGTTTGGAACGCGTCTCAAGAGGTTATCAAGAGAACATAAACAAAAACCTCTTTGGACAATAATCCTCACTTGTTTAATGAAGAGCCCTCTTCGATTTGTTCTCTTTGAATAGTAACCTATTTCAAAAGAGAACGAATATTTTTTTTTTACGAGGACACATTGCTTTTTTCCTGAAGTGCGAACAGACCCTAATTTGACCTGAAGTATCAATTCGTAGATAAAACTAGAAATGTGTAAGCGAATTTTTCTTTTAAAAAAAATACTCGGAGGTATTATAACGAAAGTGAGAATTATTAGTATCCGCTAATGCATAAGGAAAGTATATGATTTCTACACAATAAGTCAAAACATTGGAATTAAAACAAAACTTGGAAAAGTATTAGTTTTATAATTAATCAAATTCAAAGACGATTTTTTTTTAAAAAACAAGCATCATAATTTTTAAAAAATTTAATTCCCACTTTTAATGGATGAATAGAAAGTATTTTATTAACGATTGAAAATCTGATTATATATATATATATATATGGAGAGAGTGAACTATAATAGTAGGAATTGAAAAAGAGCATGATTTGTCTGCCTTGTTACAGCAATGCACACGCGGTTTGGCTAGTTTGGCTGAAAAACTGGTTTTCGACGCCAACTTTTGTCATTTTTTAACAATGTCATTATGTAGTTTGTTTATTTTCAGTAAATTAATAATTTTTAAAAAATAATCTTATGTTTTCGACTTTTCAATACGCTCGCTCCCCCTCGTAGAGTTATCAAGCCCCCCACTAGGAAGCATGCCTCACAGTTTAGGAAACGTTGGCATAGGGTATTCGATTCCTAAAATTGGAATTGAGTTCCATATTTCTCGGCGCACAGTATCAGGAGTGTGCCGGGAATAAGAGAGCTCTGCAAGCATTATCTCCTACCACAGACAACTCTAGTGGCCATGTTCGAAGAGACCAAGATCAACCTTCGCGAGAAATGCGAAGATAAATCAGTGCCATCAGACAAAGAACACTGCGTAAAACAGCAAAAATCAACACAAGATGAGTGAAAGGTGTGTCCATTAGGATAATACAGAAAAATTTGATGTTGATGGGATATAGCAGCAGGTGACTGACTCGAGTGATTTTACTGACAACATCCCACCAACTGCAGGGGCCTTGCTGGTGCAACGAACTCTAGACAACATTCATAAAGGCAATACGGCAACAAGACGGATTCAAGGTACTGAGCTTGCGTGAGTGCCACATCTGGAGGATTCGGTGATTGTAGAGAGAGGTTGGTAAGCTCCGCCAGTGAGCTAAGTGTGGACATTTTGTATCCGCCTAAGGCAGATGTGATGCATGCCGTCTTGGCCCATTTTTGCTTTCTCTAAAAGTATCAACAACTCGAGAGATTTATTATTTAAATTTGTAATTTTTTTGTGTTGTGTGTGATATGTATGATCGGGATTCAATAAACCACTAAAGCATCATTGGAGTCTCAGCATTGAGGAATACACGACATTACATATAAGAAATTAAAGTGAGGATTTCATTTGAGAAACACACCCACGATGTTACACTGCGTTCGGAAACATATCGGCTGGATCTTAAATCCTTGTTTTTCCTTGTACACGTTTAAAGCAATTTTCCACCCAATTCCGAACGTCTACCTAGTTGCCCTAGCAAAGGCCCCGGACAACTTTTCCCCAGTGAGCTGAAAAAGTTGCTCCAAATAAAAGTTGCTTGAAATTCCAGCCAATGGGTTTTTCGGCACCCCACGTTATAAGCAAAATGGTGGTAATGATTGCAGCTTCGGTTTCGTCAAATACATCAGATATGGCGTATAATTTTTTAATGGTGTATAATATTTTAAACAGAATGGTGCTCCATTTCTGTTTACGCCCATCAACAAAAGCGTGAGGGAAATAAAACAAATTATATTGCATGTTCGTTTATCGAAGCAGAAAAATTGGCGAGTAATTTCTCAATGTGGAGATGTGCGTGGCTGACGTTAAAGCATGTCGTTTTGTTTACGGCAACCCTTCACCTTCAGCTGCGTAAAATATTGTCCTAAGCGGTTGCTACAAATATGCGCGTGTGATAGGGCCTTTAGATGACTCGAAAAACATTAATCGGTAAGGTTAGTCACTATTCCAATAGGTAAAAGCTGGTGGTAGACCGATTGTGGTGCAGACCCCACGTGACCATGGACATGAGTTTCCAACAAGACGTTGCCCAATCTGGTAGATACTTATATTGTTGCATGGTATGGGCAGGATTTTCCTATCAACGGAAGTAATTATTAATTGGAATTGGTATCGTTCAGCTACTTGGAGACCATTTGTGTAACCATTCTTGTACATCCTGTACACCCGGGGTGGGCATTAAGTAGATCGCGATCGACCGGCGGACCGCCAAGACATTTTGGGGTGACCGCCTTCACATAAGATGCTAGACGCGCATACTAAAAGAAACACAGGTGGTTATCAAAATACTGGTAACTCCCGTAAATAAAAGTGATATCTTTGAATGCACTTCGTAAGCATTAAAGTATAATATATATATATATAATACCTGACAGATTTTTTTTTATAAATAGAAATGTATATATTCTGGTAGTATTTGGTAGCTTTATTGGAACTCTGTAAGACTTGAAATTTTTTCAAAATCATAAAATGTTAGATCTCTCAGATTTTTAGAGGTCAAATAGTGGGAGCCCGGCTAGCTGAAGCAAGTGTGACTGAAACAACCCAGTTTTTAGAGGTACGGTGATTAAAGTCATGAAAAGCTCGGCAAAGCAAAATAGTGGAAAGAGAAATACGTTAAATATTCGCTTTGTCTCTCTTGAAACACAAAATTTTTCTCCTTCAAAAGAACGCGATTTTAAAAGAATAACTTTTGGAATATACGCGAGAAGTAATGTATCTTAATTTAAAAAAACTGCAATTCATTTAACATCGTTCTTTCGCTCTATCTTTCTGTGTGAATCTACATTTTCAACGATGGATGTAATTAAAAAAAAACGTATCATTTCCGTTTCACAGACGACCACTTAGAATCTATTGCAAAATTGACAATTAGTAATTATATACCGATATATTCAAGATGGGTACGGATAGTATACAGACTAAGTCTTCTGCTGAGACTTTAACTTCGAGAACTTTAAATAAAAATGATTTATTTTTTTATGTATTTTGAATTGTTTGATAATAGATGCATCATTGGACATTAAATTTGTGGGTATAATTATTATGTTTGTATTTTAAGTTTTACTTAAAACGCAGTTTAAAAAGTGTTTTTAATTGTAGTTATGTAGGTAAGTACATATTCTGTATTTATTATTGTTATAATATAAATGTTGTTGAGCTTTTTTTTTTACTTATCACACCTACGCCACAGAGTAGACCGCAACACCTTGAAAAAATTAGAAAGGGACCAGGTCATGTAAAAGTCTGCCCACCCCTGCTGTACACGAATGTACTTCCCCCTTTACTTTCACTCTTAAAAAGTTTTTAAAAAAATCACAGTTTGTTCATGAAAACATATGGTAATACATCCACATAAGATCAAAATAAAGCAAACAAAAATTTAAATCCTGTTTATTGTTTATATAAACCAAATTTATGTATTTAAAAATGTTATATTTACATGCACATTATCCCCACCCCCACGTTTGCCATTCATATGGTTTTAAAAAATGAACAGCTTTAAATTTCCAGAAGAATAACCTCAAAAATCACAGGTGTCAAAATGAAGTTTTATTTTGTGTGTATCCTAGTAATCAATACTAAAATATTTTGAGTTACAACTATTAATAACGTTTCTAGTACTACTGTTGAATTTCGACAATTTTAATATAGAAAAGTTCCAATAAGTGTTTCGATTTTCTCTCGAATAAAGTTTTCTGTTGAAAATACCGACGTATTTTTTGGTACAAATATAATGCACACAATCTCAAAATTTAAAACTGAGGATTTTTTTTTATTCGAATCATAAGGATGGGGATATCTTAAAACGACGCAATAAAGTTTCGGAAAGTTCGATGCGAAAAGTAATATTTTCTCCACTTGTGTTTCTCTAGAGGGTATATTTAAATGATCCACCATAACTCTTAAACAGAAAACCATCCATTTTTGTCAAAAATACTGAAAAAGGTTTTTAAAAACTGCCAGCCAAGAGAGGAAACCACCATAATCACCCTCAGTGGGATTTCCAGATGGAAGAAAATTTTCACACCCTACGATCGGAAAGCTTTAAACTATATCGATATGTGCTAACCAATAACATTTCTCTTCAACTAAAAACGATTCCTTCATCGTCGTAAGTATCGATTAAAAATTCTCGAGCAAGTTACATTGATGCAGAATAAGAAATCCTAAAGGTGCTTAAAGTTTTTTTTTTTCACGAGAGCTGTATAAAAAATTATAATCGATGAAATACCCCCGAAGTTATCTGAAGTGGAAAGAAAAAATTATAGGAATCGATTAAAAAAAAACTCTCATGAAATTGATAACCTCTTTATGAAGGGACTCATAATTCAGATTTGGGTAGGGACGTCCATTGGAAAGTTAATAGCACTGGAAATTAGTTACCGTTTCTATCTGATAACGAAGAAGTTTTAATAGGAAAAGAAGAAAACTCAGGGAATGTAATGATCTAAACCCTTTCCAGCTAAATGGGACGTAATAAAAAGGTGACTTTTTTTTAGATGCGGAAAGTAATTTCAATATTTTTTCTCTTTCATTGTCTTTTTCCTCGGGTATTATCATAGTTAGTTCGGTTTTTACTATTTATTTCCATAAAAAAGGAATACTGTATAACATAATTCAAATTTTTGTTGTAAAGTGTTTCTTGGAGATAATTTTAATCTTGTGTGTGTGGACCATACTAATTTTTTTAAAAAAAGAAATTTTGATCAAAATTTTTTATATTTTATATTTTGGTGTGCTTTACAAAAGCTCACTTAAAATTTTACTCAACATATAAAGAGTCAAAAAAAGATACAAGATTATATCAAGCTACACTTTAAAATCATTAAATATAGAAATTTTTTTTTTGAGACTATTTTTTGTTTAATATGTACAATAAGATTTTAAACTGTGATTATATTATAATTTAACAGCAGTACGATTTAATTATAATTAAGAAAAATTGACTAAAAATCAAAAATTAATCGCTAAATTCTGAAAAAAAGTTCATTATATGGAAAATTCGTTACATAGAGGTTTATCTTTTAATGTACTTTATAAACCACATAAAACAAATTTTAAATTCATAAACACTACATATTAAAAAATAATTATTTACACCTTTTTGCAAATTAATATTCATATACCTTATATCTCTTACCCATTAAAAAAAGAAAAACTGCAAGGAAATTAAGAAAAAGAATATCGGGAAATATACTGCATTATCAACATTAAAAAAAGTTTTTAATTAAAATTAATGAATTTTAAGGACATTTCCTAATTTAAAGCATCAAGTAATTTTAAACATACATTACTTTATAATTAAAGACTTTAAACATACATTATCACATGCGGCCTTAAATTTAATTACTCATAAAATCTGTTGATTTTGTTTTTTGAAAAAATGCTTTGTTTCATAATACGCCTCACATCTTTGCAATGCACCAAAACTCCCTTTATGACCACCATAAAATGTGTTAAAAGGGAGAATAACTTGAAATGCCCATGAATTCTTTAAACATAGGGAGAAAAAAAATTTAATCACAAGAAAAAAGTTCGTTATATAGAAAATGCATTTCGCTATTGGGAGGTTATTTTACGAATAAAATCGTTTGATGTTCTTGGTTCCAGGAAAAAGATTGCTATATAGAAAAATTCGCAATACAAAGGTTTGTTATATGGAGGTTCGACTGTATATATGTTTTAAAAGAAGATGCTTAAAGTATTGTTATGAATTTGTATAAAATAATGTAAATAATTTGTATTTGGATGTGCAATGCCTTTATATTACTCTATGCTATATTTATTTCATGTTAAAATTGTAATATTCTCAAGCAACGCCGTCCCTTACGTTATAATGGCGATTCAACGGGAACTTGGCGAAATATTGGCGATAGAGCCAAGTTGGCATAATTTCTTGCGACCAAGTTGGCGACCATGTTGGCGAGTTTGGGAAACTCTGGATTCTTCTAGAAATTAGTACAGAAATCTACTAATTTCACGATCTATGACGCGAGAGCATCTTTCTCGAAGTTTCGGCCCGGCTATAAATAGAGCGATACTCACAGCAACAGTCAGTCTGGTTTTGACTAGCGATTAGTAAACTTGCCTTGATCGTGATTATATCGGCTGTGCTTGTGAATAAGCTTATATATACGTGTTTTTTAGATACTGATAATTGTGTCTGTGCTGTTGGAGGTGTGAAATCCTTTTGATATTTATTCTGAGAATTTTGCTGTTGAATCCTGTATTTTTAAGGATTGATTTACTCCAATAAATACTCATCGCTCTTAAAGAACTGTCTTGTTGCTTACGACTGATTTTGCATAAAATCCTGGAACCAGGATCTATGTAACATTATTCAAAATAACAGCAATTTGTATAGATTGCGAAATTCTTGCTATATCCATGTAAGGTGATACTACCAGCATAACGTGTCACTTATGTCACGATTTCAGCAATACTTTTGTATTGAAAATGTGTTTAAGCACTTTTAAAGCTTCACTAACTATTTTCTATTTTATAAAATATGTTACTGCATTTTATTCGGAAATAGAAGGCAGCATTCAGTTATAATGCGATCAGTTTTGAATCATGATAACCAGTAGACTGATTGGCCAAGTTGGTGTAAAAGGTCTATCCGCGTTTTTCCTAATAATACTTACTCTAGGGGAAATAGTTTCTTTAAATATTTTTTTTATCCAATGGGGCTGCGGATTGGTATTTATTACCATTGCAGACCTAGTACATCCCCAGAAGCTGGTATCACTTTTTAGTGCGGCGCCATATAGACAGATACCAATCGCCGCAGGTAATTTTGACGCCCAGTTTCCTCCCTAGAGGGAGACACTTGAGCTCTGACGATGCGAACATGTACTAGGATTTAATTTTGCCAAGATCACCCAAGCCGAACAGACACTCTAGGGATCTTTTACATGCCGTATAATCATACGACAAGGCCGCTGTTGATTTTCTGTATCACAAAAATCCACCGACTTGGGCCGGGGTCGAACCCGCAACCTTGGGTACAGAGGTCCAGTGACAAACCAACCACGCCACAAAGCCAGCGAATATTATTAATTAAATATTATTTAATTGATAACAGCCTCCCGAAGAAGACGCGATACATGTAAATTATGTCGTGCATTTAGGCATTAGCTTTCGGGTTCGAGAAGGAGAGAGAGGTTAGAAGCTAAGGGATAGTACAGTGAGGATTAACGTAAGATAACGTAAAGCTAAGCGAGAGTACTTCGTAGATTACTCTCATTACCATCATTACATTGACAATAAATAAGGGCACGTCTTAGAACAGAATCCAGTCTTAGTTTAACTATTGATATCAGACAAGTTTTTCAAAAACAAGGACTAACAGAGGTGAAATAAATCGGGGATTATTTGAGTTGGGGGGGGGCGTTAAAATTTTTACAGGAGCATCGATTAACTTCGAAGAGAGGGGGAAAATGAAACCTAGATTTAATTTGTAATAGTGGTGTAATTTTAGAGCTCCCAATGTAACACCAAACTGATTTATGATCTAATTAGGACTGCAGCGGTTCTTTTTTTTTATTTCATTCGATAAATATTTTAAGTATCCCAGTCTGAGAAGTAAAATAAAAACATAGAATAGAAAAGGACTAAATTACTTAGAACAGAAAATGGTAAATTTATGCAAAATGCAACAAAATAAATTCGCGACGCAGGAAGCTGAACTAAGTCTGTAGTCAACGCGTATTCTAAATAATAGTAACAATTTAAAATGACTGTTGGCGATATTTCTCTTTAGAAACAGTACAGTTGAAAACATCAATCTCTCTTTCGGATTACTTCCAAAAACATAGTTAATTACTTATCTCGGAAATGGAATTATTTTTATCAACACCAGATAAAGCACCATTAAAAAAAGAAAACTACAATAATTCTCAGAAACGCATCTCTTATCCTTATTTTTACTTCCTTCCTTCCTTATTGAGATAATTTATTGATAATTCAAGAACAGTCATATAACCTATTCACCTTCCTTATCTAACCAAACAAATGTTAGATATAAGTAATATTTTTCTAGAGGATGAATTACACTTATAAAAAAAATCCAACCATAATGAACTAGAATGAAACAACGCAACTTAGTTTCATTAATCGTGGCACAAGGTTTCGAACCTGCGACCCGACAATGCTGGCCTTGAGATCACGTCCAAGACCAATTGGCTATAGTTGTAGTACATGAGTACCATATCATAGGATAAAAAGCCAAATTGCGTTTATTCCGCGATAGTGGTAACGTTAACTTTCTTTTTTCTTTTTTTCGTTTTTTAGAATTTTTAGTTTTTCAAAATGAGACAAACTTTAATAAAAATCTAATCAAAACTACACACAATTAAGCCTTTTTTTGGCTTTTATGCGTCTTTTTTAGCTTTTTAACACCTTTAAGCTTCACTTGCATGCAACGAAATCAGTGAACTCAATTTTTACCCACTTTAAATGGTCAGATTAATTCGAAATTTCGCCCACTTGTCCAGGACTGGGGACTGACTATACAATAATTTAATTTGTTCCATTGTCCTGATCAGGATCATCAGGATTGATGATTTCCCATTTTCAGATCCCAACCCTCATCTGGCGACAAATTTCAGATCCCATTTCCAGATTTGGCGACTAAAAGCTTAAGTTACAGCTTAGTTCGATTAACTATAAAAGGGTGTGTTTAAGTTTTTTTTATAACAATAATTAATTATTTCCTTGATTTGATTCGTTTTTATCGAACCATGGAAAAACACGGTAATTGAGAACATCTGTAAGAAAAACAGGGTAAAAGAAAAAACGCATACAATTTGAAAATTAGACTACTTTAAAACTAAAATTAGCTTAAAAATCATAAAAAATAAAAAACCCTGCAAAAAAAAAGTTAAAAGTAATAGTATATGGGTATCATTATTGTGTTTGTAATATAATAGTACTTGTATACTACTTACAGTGGCTACTTGAAAGAGACGACAAATTAGACGAAAATTTAGTTTTGAAAATGTAACAACGAAATCTCCAAAAAGAGTACAAGAATTCATGACAAACAAATTAAAATTTCATAGATGCAATCAAGTTTTTTAAATAGCATTAATTACACTAGACAACATGAAAATTGTTTCGGACTCAAAAATAGTTTATTATGAAGTATTTTGGTCTGCTGAACACGAAAATCATCATAAAAACTTCAGATTAGCTCTTGTTTTCAAGAATCAGAACTCGCTATTCATAAATAGTTGTATTTTTACTCATCTTTACTTTCTGTGTATAATCTTTTTGATGTTCATTTGAGCGGGTAGATGGAAGCTCTTGCCTCTGGAACGATTTTTATTTTAATGAAAGGCGTGTAACCGCGCCCCCTTTCTTCAGGTGTGTTTTGAGTCAGAGCATCAGTAGAACAAAGAACAGGCAATAATGCACGATTCAAGTGATATTCGCTGTTTTTCGTCTTGCAACTCAAGGTAAATCAATTCAGCTGTATTTAGGTCTCAAAGATAAGTGTGGTATAAGGATTTTTAAACAGCAAAAAGGATGAGAACTATCAACAGTTGGTGAAAGAACTCCTACAAAATTTTCATGACCCAGGATGCAATATGTCTCTTAAGATCCATTTTTTACATTTCCATCTTAATTTTTTCCCTAAAAGCTGTGGAACTGTAAGCGATGTGAACACGGTGAAAGGTTTCATCAAGCTATCACAGCAATGGAACGTATATATCAGGGCCGTCGGGATGAATCAATGCTCTCAAACTACTACTGGACAGGAATAACTCGGGCTTCGATATACAAGAGGCAATTCAAAAGGAAATGTTCACAGGAAATAAACTAAAAAATATTACTGATTTACGCTTATGAATACGGTTTCTAGAAACATTACTTATTTACTGCATGTATTAGCTAGTAATGTTTTCTTCTTCAAATTTACCAAAAAATTGATGGATGGGCTGTGGTATATCTTAAAAACAAGAGTTGATAAATAAATTTCATTTATATATTCATTTTTTTTCAACCCAAAGTTAGTAAGAATAGGCAATTTAAAACTAGGAAACAGACAAAAGTTGTTTTTTGTTGCCTAGTGTTATTAGTTAAAAAACACTAACGTGACACGTTTAGAGCGTGTAAGAATTCATATAAAAAATTGAAATTTGATAGATGCAATGAAGTTTTTTCAATTACATTAATTATTAGTTAAAAAAAACACTAATGTTCGCATTAATACTGCACAAATTGAAAATAACATCTTTTACTAATACAATACAAATTAACATATTTTGTTTTGATGCAGTACAATGCAAGAAAAAATACTAACGAACTTGATTATCAGTTGTACTATTTAAATAAAATAGAAATAGGAGCAAGATAAAATTTAATGTATATATTTAATGCAGTTATATAAAAAAGGAATATTTTTGCACCTACGTTGTCTGATACCAATATAGCGTGATATTTATAAAAGGGCGTGAGCTTCATTGTTTAATTTGGATATTTCATTATTATGTGGCCTTTTCCGTTTGGTTTCGCGGAGATGTGTCCTTTCCCTTTCCTGTAATGAATTGACCAATCGCATAATTTATTCCCCGATTGCCATGGAAACAACATGAGATATTACCTTTAATGAGCTCTCCAAATAAAAGATATTTCTCAGCTATTCTATTCTAATCTACGTCAGAAATAAAAGACCCGTTTTCTCACAGTGATGGAACAAAAAGCTAGTTGGAAATATTTTGAAGGCAGAATATATTTGATATACAATCGGTTCTCGATAATTCAAACCTTCGGTAATACGAACCTCTCGATAATTCGAAGTATATGCTGAGTCCCTCGTAAAACTTGATAATTCAAACTAAAACAATATGTTTTAGTACACTCGATATTTCGAAGTAAAATGTGTGACTGGCCAAACTAAAACACGCGATAATTCGAAGTTTACCTTATAAAACTCTCGACAATTCGAACACTCACTATCATGTACATTCCTGTAGAAAACAGGTTGGAACTTACAAGTTTTGCATTGTATTGTCTCTGCTCGTCTCCCCTGAAACGTAGCCCCTTTGATGACCATCTGTCTTCTACCCCTTTTTTGTGTTTTCCGGTTCCTTAGGTGAAAAGACACTTTATTGTTTTCCTTCTTCAAGTGGACAGTTTTGGCCGCACCTGTAGTGAGCTGTCCATATCTTTCGCTTAACACGTGGACTTACTATACATGTGTTCAGAAAGTACGGTCTACTGTTGTGAAGAAAAGATGTGTAGGATGTTTGTTTGTAGCGTTGGACTGACATGACGATTTATGGCTCACCTGCGTGACTTACAGCATGTGGTACCAAATAGGGCATGGGCCGGACTGGACGCTGACTAAATTAGATTAGAAAGAACCCTTCTTTGTGTTTTCTGGTTTCTCAGGCGAAAAGACACTTTTATTGCTTTCCTTTTTCAAGTGGGCAATACACCAACCGCATCTGTTGTCAGCCGTCCATATCTTTCGTTTAGCACGTGATCTTGCTACACATGCGTTCAGAAAGGATGGTCCTCTATTTTGAAGAAGAGATGCGTAAGACTGTGTATGCATATGTTGAATGTATTTTTTTTAATACAGGACTTTGCACTTCTACATGATATTTATACTATATGATATGTACTTTTTAAAAATAAAATTTAAAATAATTTTATACTAATGAACGATTGTTGTTTTATTTCATAGTTCCAAATTAAAATGTGTTAGAAAAAAAAATCGTGTATTTTAGGAGTTTTTCCCCCTACATTCTTGATGATTCGAAGTTTTTCATCAGTCCCTCCAACTTCGAATTATCGAGAGTCGACTGTAGAAGGTAAAACCCCGAACGGGACGTGATAGATGGGATTGAGAGATAACCACGGAAGTCTGGGTATAATTTCGCGTGAGTGAGTGAATATTAACGTCGCACTGTTCAGATGCACGAGGGCTTTTGGTGACGGTCCGCGTCATTTTGTACCATGGTCAAATGATGCGGACGACACCTGGGCTGGCACCCCCTTCTCCAAACTACCACACCACACCAACGGGAGGACGTTTGAGCTCTCGACAGACTTAACGTGCATCGCTTCCCTACACGGTGGGTCTTCAGTGGTACTGGGATCGAACTCATGACACGCCAGCCATGATCCGATACCTTGACCACTTGGCTACCGCGGCCACTGGTATAATTTCGCATATAAATACATATGAATTATTCTTAGTTGGGACCGTAAACGAAAAAAGAAATAATAATTTAGAAAAAAAAGATGTTCAATAAAATATTATACACTCAAGAGCCAAAACACTATTACCACCTGACAATAACGAGTTGGCCCAATTTTGGCGCGCAACACAGCTTCAAAATGCCTTGGCATGGATGCCACAAGTCCTTGGTAGATGGCCGGTGACAGATTGCACCACATGTTTAAGCAACGGTCACGCAAATCCGAGATATTGCGAATTGGTGGTCTTTGAACTCTGAGCTGCAGTCCCATGACATCCCAAATGTGTTCTATCGGATTGAGATCCGGTGAGTTAGGCCGCCAGGACATTAACTGGAATTAAGTATCATGTTCCTGGAACCACTCCAACACAATTTTAGCCTTGTGACACGGGGCGTTGTCCTGTTGTAACATTCCATTTCCAGCTGGAAAAACAGAGGCCATGTAAGGGTGCAATTGGTCCGCAATGATGTTCAGATATCCTGTAGCATTCATGGTCTACCACAACCACAGATCCCAGAGACGCCCAACAGAACGTCCCCAAAGCATAATACCCACCACCGCGCTGTGTATCACCTTTTGTACATTGAGGGAGCAACTGTTCGCCTCGAAGACGGCGTATCCTGACACGGCCATCAGCGTGATGAATGACAAACCGTGATTCATCTGACAGGCAACTCTCTCCCACTGATCCATGATCTTTCGCAATGTTCCTGGGCCAGCGCATGTGCAGTTGGCGATAACACTTGGTCAGCAAAGGCACACGAGTGGGACGTTTGCTGCGTAGCCCATATCCAACAGTGTCCGCTGAACAGTGTGCTCCGATACTATTCTACTTGGCCCTGCATTGTATTGGGCTGTCAGCTGAGCCACTGTCTCGCTCCGTTTTTGTTCACCATGCGAGATAGTCTTCGACAACCTTTTTCTTTGATAGCGTGTGGACGTCCAACACCATCTCGTCTACTGCTGGTTTCACCGTCATTCATCCCCTTTGCATAAGTACTAACAACTGTAGATCGCGAACAACCCACGAGTCGTGCAGTTTCGGAAATACTTGTTCCGAGCCTTCGAGCCATTACAATCTGCCCTCTATCAAAGTCGCTTAGATCCGCAGCCTTTCCCATCACACACAGAAGTAAGTGAAAGAATGATTCTTCAGACTCCCCAGCAGCAGTTAAATACCACTTCCACCTCAGCACGTGCCTTCCATGTCATCCAGGCGAGTTCATTGCAAAATGTAGGGGTGGTCATAATGTTTTGGCTCTTGAGTGTATAACACCAATACAAAATCGCAAGCCGAAGTTACTTTGATGTAGAACAAGGGTATCAAACTCAAACGCTCACTTGGGCCAAACAAACAAGGTTTAACTTTCAGTGGGCCGCAAAAAAAATCAATATTAATTAAAATGTAGTTTTATTTCGAATAATACAATGTCATAAATATGCATAAAAGCACAAGAAAAAAATTTTTTTTTTCGTTTTCTCTGCTACTACCTTTCCTATCTCGGGAGAAATTTGTTAATTTTATTATATATTATTGCATGCTGATACAATCGACTCTCCCTAATTTAAACTTTCGACAATACGAACCTCTTTCCAATTCGAAGTACACGGTTGGCCCTTTGAAAAACTCTTGATATTTCGAACTCAAACTATACGTTTTGGTACACTCAATAATTCGAAGTAAAATCTGAGGCTGGCCAGACTACAACAAGCAATAATTCGAAGTTATCTTATAAAACTCTCGACAATTCGAACACCTACAATCTAGAGTCCTGTAGCAAACAGGTTGGAGCTCACATGTTTTGTGTTGTATTGTCTCTGCTTGTCTCCTCTGTAACGTAGCCCCTTTGATTGATGACATCCTGTCTGCTACTCCTTTGTGTTTCCCGGTTCCTCAGGCGAAAAGACACTTATTTCTTTCCTTCTTTCAGAGGACAGTTCTGACAGTATCACCAGTTCTCAGCCGTCCATATCTTTCGTTTAACACGTGGCCTTGGTACACGTGTATTCAGAAAAAATGGTTCACTATTGTGAAGAAGAGATGCGTAGGATTGTGATTTTTGCGTCGGACTGACAAAACGATTCATGATACATCTATGTGCCTTATAGCACGTGGTACCAAATGGGGAATTAACCGGTCTGAACCATGCCTTGAAGAATCAAGGGTGTTGTAGATAGCGTCTGAGGAAACCGGGTGCGAAACGATTTTATTTCCAATGAGGAATGAAAGGGAGGTGGGGTGGGAAAGAGTCCTGTTCGAGAACTACTATATAAATGTATTCTTTTAATGAATGCCTTTTTCCCCCTATATAGTATTTATAATTATAATATGTACTTTTTAAAAATATTTTAAAGTAATTTTATTCATATGTACCAATTGTTGTTTTATTACATAGTTTAAAATTTAAAAGCGTTGGAAAAAAAATTCGGGAGTTTTTTCTTACCCTTTTGATAATTCGTAGTTTTTCATTGGTCCCTTCAATTTCGAATTATCGAGAGGCGACTGTATATCGGCCGGGCTGCAGAAATTTTCATTGTGGGCCGTGAGTTTGACACCCCTGATGTACAGAGCCGGTTTATCCATTGGGCGCTTGGTACAAGGGCCCGGGACCCAGAAGGTTGTGAAAGAGCCAGGATAAGCTGGACTTAACCAGATTTTCTGGTAATAAATTTCGATCCGCCAGTGCGAAGGGGGCTCGTCGATCTTCTGTGACCAGGGCCCGAAATGAGATTAAATCGACACTGCTGATGTATCTGATGATGCTTCATGCAATCTAACAAGGTAGTCTGCTGGCCCAAAGAGTTTTTTTCTCCCGCAACATTTCATCGTAGAATGCTTATAATTTTTTTTATTCCTTAAGGTATCTGACTACCCTAAAATTGTGAATTTTGTCAAAAGTTGACAAATTTTTTTTTATGATTTTATTTTATAGGCCATCTTATTAGCTTTATAAAAATATCAAGTTTATCATTTTCCGTTCAGTAGAAAAAAAAACTACAAGTGTTTTAATAAAAGCAGATGCTATTATTTTAACATGCATTGTTACACTTTAAAAAGCGTTTTACTCTAAATGTGATTTTTTGAAAATAATCAAACGGGGTCAGCGATTGCTCAGAAAGTTTTGAAAATAATTTACTGAAATTTTTTGTGTAAGTTCTGTACAAAGTAGAAGTGTTTTAACCTTCGGATTGATCAATCCCTGTTTTATTACAAAATTGACAGTCCCTTATGTGAATATAAGCACCGTTTTTTAAAGCAATTTCTTATAGTAACTGAGATAAAGTGCTCCAGCTTTTGTAAAAATTAAAATATTCCTTATTCTGAAAGTCATTTTGACAATGAATAACATAGTAACACATGAGAATTGAAAAATTGAAAATATGTTCATAAACTTTTGGTACAGAATGGACCGCGTTTATGTTATTTTTTGTCAATTTTTTCCCATTTTTGTCATAATTTATTTTTCTTTTCTTAAATTTATCATATTTTTCTTTAAATGTACTAAAACAATCTAAAAACAACAAAAAAATCCACATATTTCCATTTTTTTAAAAAAAAAAAGTTGTTACAACCAGTCGAATACTTTAAGATGTTGAAAAAAAATACGCATTTCGTTGGAGTACATATTTTCTAAAATTTGTAACCCTTTTTCAATTAAACTGGAACCTTTTCTGATTGAATTGGACCAAAGCCTCAAGTTCTTCAATGTCTTGCTCATGCCTTTCTCAGGACTTCCTCAATTGACAGCTTCCGACTGTGAGAATTCAGCAGTTATTATGTTAAGCATCGATTCCGCGTGATATATCCGAACATGTACATTAGCTAAACAAAAAGCAGGGAGACAGAAATCGAGTTGTGTAGCTCTCAAACAAAAGACGAATCGACGAGATTTGAAAATCGCGTAACTCCGGGTTTGCGTTAAGTCTGGGTTGCGTAAGTCAAGGTAGTACTGTGTAATTTAACCAGAACAGTTGGCAGTGAGACACACACAAAAAAAAAAAATGTTATGCAGCACTAGGAAAACTACCAGAAACAAATGAACTTATTGAAACACTTATTTAAAATTGGTTTATAAAATTAACACAAAAGAAACTATTCATATTTCAAAGATATTACTTTGGAAAAATTTCTGTCAGTTAAAAAAATCGCCATGGAAAAAATAAGTCCTTAAAATGTATTCTACGCTTGCATTTTATGAATCAGATACATCATTTTGGCGTTTTACGCCTATAAATCATCCAATATGAATATAAATTCTCATATAATTATGAAACATGTCTGTTTGGAAATGAAAATATCTAAAGTAAAAAAAAATCTATAAAATAGCATGAATATAATTAATAGCAAGGTCTAAAGTGTAGAAGAAACAAAATATGTGGAAAACATAATGGATTGATTGGAATTAAAACAAGAAGTATATTGAAATAGTGTTAGAATAAGTTAATTTCAAAAAATACTCTACGCTTAAAAAAATATAATACTAAAAACGTTTATATATAAAACACTTAAACATTTATATATAGCCGCTATCCACCCGCTTTGCTGGCTATTTCGTGATGCTGCGCAACTATATATTGTTTTGAAGTGTTATTGAGAAAACTTTAAGTTAAAGTATTAAGCCTTCGATTGTATTCAAAAACATTCTTATAGCCTACGCCTTTTCTGTTTCAGGAGGGCAAGAATTTAATTTTAAAAATAAAAAAATTTTAATGAAAAAATATTTTATTAATTGTTACCCCTCCCAGGGAGTTGATATAGGCAAAACCCATTCTTCGTGGATCTCAAGAATAGAAACATGCTTATTAAATTTAAAGTCTTTAGGTCTGATATTTCAAAAACTGGATTTTTTTAAATCTATAACAACTTTGGAACCTTTGGGAGTTGATTTCCATAAAACCCTTTCTTATCAGATATCGGCTCAACAAAAGAAATATTCCAGCCAAATTTCAAGTGTGCATGTCTAATAGTTCTAGAAATCTCATGGTCCCTTTTCTTCTACATGTACCAGCACAATACACAGATTGTATACTATAGTAGAACGTCGTTTATCCGAATCAATTAGGACCGGACACCGTTCGGATACGCGATTGTTTGGATAACCGAAAACCGAATGCGATCCATACAGTATATGAAACCGGACACTAAATACAAATATTGAAAATCATCTCTGCGGGAAACGTGCTTCAAGAAAAAGGAAAATAGGTACAAAATGTTGCAATTTTACCTTTATTGTGGAAAATAATCACTTATTTTTCGCTGTACGATTGTACATCTTGGATTTTTCGCTGCAAGGTGCAAAAAAAAAAAAAAAAAAAAAAAAAAAAAAACCGGTTTGGATATTTGACGTTTCGGATAATAAACGTTCGGATAAACAACGTTCTACTGTAATAGAATTTGGATAGTTTGAGTTTTCTTCATAAATCCCAGTTGGTAGAAACAAACGACGGAATTCGAAAATTTTACAGAAACAGCCCTAAAGCCCCTCACCATTTTAATGTCTCCATTTTTGGGACATTTACTATTTAGTTCAGCAAAACAGTTTCAATCGCAAGAGTTTCATCACAAATTTCTATTTTTAAAAATATTTCTTTGTAAATTCGATAGTTCAACTTAGACGTGTAAAAACATACACATATTTTAAGAAATTTAGAAAAAAGAATTTAACTATACCATAGAGCAAATGCCGGAGAAAAACAACAAAATATGTATATAAAAGAAATCTTCTTAAACGAAAACTTTTGAATATTAAATCACCCGTTTAAAGAGAGTTATTAAAAAGTCCACATTATACATTTTTTTTTGTTTGGGAAAAACCAAAATTATGCATTTAAGATAAGAGACTCGTCTAGAAAAGTAGTATAAGATTAATGAACCAGCTTTGAGTAAAGTAATTCTGTAATGAAAAAGAGCGCGAAAAAAGTTGTAATCAATACTTACCTTATAAAAAGCACTTAAATTGACTTCGATAATTTATTCTTTTTCACGTTTTAACCTCTTCGAAATTAATTAAGTTCCCTAAAGAAGCACTTTAATTAAAAAAACCCAACAGATTTATGCACTTTTTCTGAGTGATAAGAAACAACAGTTTTCCCCCCTTTATTTCCCTCATAAATCTTACATAAGGATATTTCAATACTGCTTACGTGATTTAAAGTAGAGCTTTATCATTTTGTTTACTTGCAATACTTTTATATATATGTATCGTTAAATATGATAGAAAACTGGTAAATCCATTTTTTTCAAAGAAGGGAATCATCCATTATTTTACTTTACTCCCCCCCCCCCTATAATTTAGCAACATTTATTGTCCACAAAAAAGGACGTTGTAATGGGTCTATTCACGTACCTCCTACTCATCTTGGAGAAACTCTTTCTTTTAATATTATTCCATTGAAAACTTTCTCCCGAAGAAGATGTGACGTGTGTATAAATCAAGGCTTATATTTAAACATTAACTTTCAGGTTCGAGAGAGAGAGAGAGAGAGGTTAGAAGCTACATGATAGCAGTGAGCGATTAACGCAAGGTAATAGAAAGCTAGACGAGAGTGTTCCGTAGATTATTTGCTTAATATTTAAGATTGACGATTTGTCAATTAGATTATTAAATTGGATTAACGTCGGCTTGAAGTAGATCAACTTAGAAGTATTTTAGATTATCTGGAATGAGTATATAGCCAAGACCTTCCTAAAGTAAGCGATTAAATTTACAATTAAATAAAACTAATATCGTCTTCCTCGCTTTTGCTACCATAATTAGTTTAAGGTGCCTCTCCTAATCTTGGGTTGTTCAGGATTGTTAGGTTGTTGAGACTTGTAAAAAAATTGTGTTTATTTTGAATAATGCTGATCTCTTCCTTCTGACTCTAGTCCAGTGATGAATGGGGTAGTCCATCCATCACAACGTCTTTTAATTCCTTATTCTGAAGATTTTCCTGATCAAAATAAATGGATTGCCCGTAAATTTTCCAAAATATTTTAAAAATTAATTAGGTCCATAATTATTCCTTAGAATAAGTAAAATAATTTTCAAAATTAGTTTTCACACCTTAAGCATAAATATTTGAACGTTTTTAATCAAGTATTGCAAATTTTACATTCAAAACAACAAGTACAATTAGTTTAATGTCTATTTTGAAATCGATGGCGAACACGAGTTTGTCTTTATCATACGCGTGCAAAATAATGCGTTGCTTGAGAATATCTACACACACGATTTATTTTAATCAAATCTGGGTTTTTACATGACATTTTTATTAAAAAAGCAACATTTATTTGAGGATCGTTAGATTACTTCGTCCAAAAAAAAAAAAAAAAAATCGAACGAAATGGCAGGTGTTTTATTTCCCACCCGAACGGAGTAATCTCAATAAAATTCCATCCCAGGGTGATGAAATCTGGCGATATCTCTTTTTGTCTTTTGGCGCTGATTGAACATAAAAATAATTTCTTTCCGTTACAGTATCAAATAATTTGTCTGGCGAATTGAGCTCTCAAGAATGAGGTTCGAACTCTTAAACCTTGTGACGTTTGCGAAAATAGAGGGGGTAGTGTGAGAGTTAAAAAATTGAATAATTGATTTATTTCGTCCACAGTTATTAATTACAGTTTGTACAGTAGTTACAAGTTATTCAAATTATTGATTATTTCCTTTCTACAGAATATTTTATTTGTGAAGGAGGCAAACACACAACCGTTCTATCAAGCGTAGGATTGCAATACTAGTATACCAAATACCGGTATTTTGAGCCATTTGTATGATTTTGTAATACCAGTATTCACAAGTTTAAATACCGCGTTTTCTCTGTATTTACTAGAATTTTTTAAAATTGTATGCATTAATATGTTCAGAGAACACCAGCATAGTAAAATAGTATACGTTTTTGTTTTTAAATCTCCCTAACGGGCTAAATTAATTAGACTGGAATACAAAGTTGCAGCGTACAATCAAGATAAGTGATAAAATTCATGAATCATTCAAGGAGGTGGGCCAAAACTATCCTTTTGCAGCTCAGAGCGATACTGCACACATGCAAGATTCGTAGCCTCATATCCGCATCTGTGAAAACATGGTTGTAGTTGTGAAGAAAGTGCTTAATAGTTCGATATTTTTCAAATTAGTGAGTTTGTTATTTACATTGTATTTGCGTATCATACTTCAGGGCTCAAAATATTTTTCAGATTTGTTATATATATACTCACAAATAATAATCCATAATAACGAATATGAATAACTTTAAAGAACATAAAATAATACTTCGGTTTGGTTTCATTACTTATATGATGAAAACCACAGACTGAATAGTGATATTTACACTTTTTTTGTAATTTAAATAAATAAGATTTTCCTTTACTTATTTTGTAGTTATTTATACTCTGTTTTAATTTATAAGTTACACATTATTTTTTGTGATATTTACACTTTAATAAAATTGGCAAATAAAACAAAAAACACCTGTGTTTCCTTTCTTTTTCTAAATTTTTTACAATCGGTATTAAAACCGGTATCCCGGTATTAAGACCTAAAAATACCGAATACCAGTATTGAACTTTTGGTCCGATATTACAATCCCTAGTCCAGTGTTTTAAAACGTACTGCTTCTCCACCGTCTTGGGGGTGGCAGCTTATAATACCTCGAATTACATTCGGAGTTCCGGCTCGCAAGTGTGGAATTCGGCCATTGGGTTTCTTACAGCCATCGGTTATCGGCGTGATGGCAGATGAAAATACCCCGCAATATTTAGGAGTTCACGTGTGAATGTGAGCTGTGTAATGCTTTCTGCATAAGGAAGCCAATTTTTCAGCTTACATGGAGGGAAAATGTTACACCCTTTACCATCACTTGCTCAATGGACTCTATTCATGGCGGTCACATGATAAAGACAAACACGTGTTCTCCATTGAATTAAAAACTGATATTAAAATTGTACTTTTTGTTCTATTTGTAAAACTTGGATAAAATTTCAAATTTTATAGTGGAGTAAAGATGTTCAAGTGTTCAAAAATAAATTCGCCAAAAAGATTTTAATATTTAAAAAACATTTTATTTTATGAATGTATTTTTTGAGAAAGTTTCCTCAAAAATCAAAAGTTGGCAACTGCGAAGCGTATGCTGATTAGCTGGAAACACGTGATTTTATTTATCGTGTGACAATGACGTGACATGAATTTTTGAACTGATTGGTTTGGAAATACGTGTTTGTCCTTATCATGTGACTATAACGTCACATGAATTTAGCTCATTGAGGAAGTACGTGTGAATCATCGTAATTATTAATTTCTTCTACGATACGGTACTTTTATATTTTAATATGTATAATTTGCTGGGATTCGACATATTATTTTAATTAAATAAACTTTTGTTTGTGCTTTTGTGATCAATAATTACGTTCATTATTTTTTGTTATGTATGAGTTTAACGGACAAAAGTAAAAAATTTTTTTTATCACAACTTCGATGAAGTTTTGTTTTAAGCTGGAAGGGGGCAATTTCTTTCCTCCTGAATGAGTCAGTTACATTTAATTAGCTGAGATAGCAGATATACTTTTTTGTTATCCTGTTTTTAATATATGTGGAAGTGTTTTAAGACTTAAATACTTTTATTTTAAAAATTCTAAGCAAAACCTTTGTCTAAACAAAGAAATAAACTAATTCTTATCCCGCATTTTTTCAAATATAAGTTGCAGCCCCCATTCTCTATACATTTTTTCGAAGAAATAAATCGAGTAAAATGGTTTATCTATATCCGCGACACACACAAAATTAAAAATGTAAACTAATAAGAAGTAAATAACTTATTTATTTTACAGGTACTGAAAACTTAACTACATACATTGACCTTTAATTTCTCCAACTGTCAGTATCCTGTTCACACACACAATTTCCTCCATCCAAAGAATATTTTCCCCATCGATCCTTCGAGTTTCCCTGTTTTCAGTACCATTAACATTGAAAAAAAGTGAGGCTTAGATTCGAATAAATACAATATTTTGCTAATTATTAAAGAGAGAAACTGTGTTCAAGCGACTACTCAGAAATGAAAAAAAAAAGTGATTAGAAATTAATTATAGTGTGTTGGTGAAAACGTTTCTCCTTGCACGTATTCCTTTCTATATTGTAACCTTTGCAGCAGCAAAGTGATTTAAAACTTGTAATGCTGCGTTATGCAATTAATCTACAAGTCAAAAGTGAAGCAATGTTATTTTGTCCGTATATTAATGGTAATACAAACAAATGTTTCGCTTTTCAAATTAATATCAGAATTTTTAAAATCCGTTATCCAACAAAAGTTGTTTTAGTTACGTTTATTAATTTTGCTCAGTGAAAAACTAATATCTACATGCCAAAAGCTCGAAATTCGATTTCACACATGTTCAAATAGAATTATAAAGTTTATTGCACATTAAATATTTGAATAACCCTGAAACGGAATATTTTTAAATATTAAAGAATGAAGTTATCAATTCAAATACATACATATATATATATACGTAATCACGAGCGCCATATCTGTCCGTATTTCACAATGATTTTTTTTAACAATTTTATAATTTATTTCCCGTATATAATTGTCAATATTTCATCGTACATCTCTGTATGTAGAACTAAGTCTTCTCCATCCGTAGAAATAAGCTACAAAATCGTCGGTCGTAGAAATAAGCTACAAAATCATCTGTCGTAGAAATAAGCTACAAAAATTAACCAATTACTTATTAAAACAAGATTTTAATCATTGGCATAGCCAAGTAGTTTTAGCGCGTTTTTCACATGTTGTATTTTACAATAATGCAACTAATTAACTTTTTACTAACAGAAAGTAGTACTATACTTAAATTTTTTTTAAATTAAAAATTATTAAATTTAAATATGATTTGGCTCATCTAGGGCACAAATGCGACCCAATGCCGAAAATCCGAGGTCAATGGGTTGCTTATTGGCTGAGAAAAAGGTACGACAAAATATGGAACGAAGACGAAAAGTGCGTCTTAATAGCGCTTTTTTTACACTACGTGAAAAACGCGCTAATAAATGTGGAAATAGTAAAATGGCTTATGAAGAGATTCATTTTTTTTACCGATCGTCATAACAAGATATACTAATAGTTCATTCCAACGACAAAAGTCACATAGCCACACTTTTCCCTTTTTCCCCTTCTGAATGTTGTACATTATAAATGTTTAAGTCACATTTTTTCGAATTTAAATTAATTAGTGGTACATTTTCTTAAGCCAATGAAAAAGTTATCGGATGTATCACGCTGCATGATACATCTGGCAATTTGTTGACCTTGGACTAAATATTAAAAAAATAACATAGAACATTGTTGCAACTACACGCATAGTTCGGTTCTTTCAACATAGGCGACGACAATACAGATGTCTATAATCTTACTATAGAAAAATTGAATACATTTTCGATTTACAGTCTTATCTTAGTATATTATACATTAGACACACACACGAAAAACCAAACAAATGGGTTTACGGGGTTGCAAGTTAAATCTGCTTATTGTTAAAAAAAAGTTTTAAAGATGACTTTATTAAAATAGAAAGATTAAAGTAGCGAGTTTTATTGTTATCTCGTTTGAGCAGCAGTCTGTCACACGTACGCCCAATTTCTTAAATTGGGTTGAAAGTATCGGTTAAAAGAAAGACAAAGTATCTCTCTCAAATTAAAATGATTCATTAACCGGAAAGATCCTTTCAAATTCTTCGATTGATTACCGCCCTCTCAAATTCATGCATAATTATAGTCGCACTAAATCATCAGCGTTCCATTTTCTTCACGTTGCCAATCACTCAAATAAAACTTATGACGCAATTTACGAACAAATTGAATCGAAGAAAAATGAAAATAAAACATAAAATCGATGGGACAGCTAAATCATTATTTAATTGGTATTAGTGGAAGCAGTAAGGTAACAGCTCAACACGACGCAATGGAGCATCGAATGGTTAATCGATCGCCAAACGACTTCCCGAGTCTGAAATGATTCTCATTAAATTCGAAACAATTTCGAACGATCCGGTGGCAATAGTCTCTTCGATTTTTACACACAATGCAGGTGAAATGTTGTACAATTTTGAGAGGAAATGATGAGGACATAACAATCGCGTTGAAATATCTATAAAATTGATATGAAATAAATTGGATTATTTTCCAGTAAATAAGATTTTCCCCAAATAATAACTGGAAATAGAATTACAACATTTGCAATAGTTATTTGACAAAGAAAAAAAATTGTTGAAAAATTTGACTTACATACACATACAATATTTTTTTTATCTAGCACACATGTTGGCTTTATATTAATGTTTCAACAATTGAAAGGGGGTTGATCTATGCACATGTTAGAGTTTTTTTCCAACTGACCAGTACTTTGGTTAATTTCAATTGAATGTAAGTAAGAATGCGCCTTTTGGGCTTGAGAAATCTTTGTATTATATTTACATAGGGTCCTTTTTATAACGTACTGGCTGTTCTCCGCCGTCTTCGCTGATTATTTCATAATGTTGTAGGAATTAATGAATGAATTAATACTGTTTATGTATATTATGTAAATTAATGATATCTAAGCCCGAGCATGAAGCATTTGATCGTATTAAAATCATTCTCATATCTCTCCCTTCTTGATTTAAAAAAACTGGACAGGACTTCTAAATAACAATTTCTAAAATTGAAGTAGAATTGCCTTTTACGCTCCAGTAACCCCCTTCCCCAAAGTGGAATTTCACAAAACACATTTTTAGTGGATCTCAATTAAACAAAAAACATATTTGCCAAATTTCAAGTCTAGAAGTTGAAATATGGGATTTTTACTTATCAATAAGCCCCGTAACTCTTTGAGAGTCGATTTCCATAGCTCCTTCTTAGCGGATTTCATTTCAATAAAAGAAACATGCATGTACAGTTTCGTTACTATAGGTTTAGTTGTTCGAAAAACGGAATTTTTTTTATCAATACACCGCAGTAACTTCCCGCCTTCTACATAGAAGTCGATTTCCTTGAAATCTGTTCTTAGCGGATCTATATTCAGTAAAAGAAACATGCTTACCAAATTTCAAATATGTGTGCTCAAGAGTTCAGAAACACGAATTTTTATCAATCACACTCCTCGTAACCCCCTTGGAGGCGGATTTTCGCTTAACCACTTTTGTAGCGGATCTCTATTCAATGGAAGGAACGTGCGCATAAAATTTCAAATTTGTAGGTCTCATAGTTCAAAAACAGGATTATTGATCTGCAACGCCCCTTGGGGGTCTATTTTCGCAAAATCTGTTCTTAGCGGATCTCTCTCCATGAAAGGAATATGCCTACCAAATTTCAAGTTTGTAGGGTGAGTGAATGAATATTAACATCGCACTGTTCAGTTACACGAGGGCTTTTGGAGATGGACCTTGTAATTTTGAACCATGGTCAAGCGACGAGGACGACACCTGAGCTTGTACCACACTAAGCTCACGCGCGAAGCTTACCGACCGCTCTCTTTGAGAGACAATCCCCGAATCCCCTATCTTGTTTCTCGCGCAGGCGCAGTCCCTTGGAATAATCCTCGTTGCCACCTAGCGTTTTAGAATGTTGAGTTCTTTACAGTATAAAAGCACCAGAGATACCTCAAAGCAAAAGTAGTATATAGGAGGTACGCTGATATTGATCGTAGACGAATTCTATTTACCGACGAGAAAATTCTTGAACCCTAGAAAGACTCTGTATACGTGTCCGAGAAGTTAAATTAGAAGGTAAAACGAGTGCAGAGAATTCTCAACCGAATTGCGTTATGGTTTAGTGAAGTGTCAGCTACGAAAACGTCTTATAGATACATTTTTGAGAAAGAGGAATGAAAACCACGGCAAAAGTTTATCAAGACGCAATCTTAGAACCAATAGTGAAGCCCCCGAAAGTAAATCTGTTCAATGGAAACGATCGGACTTCTCAAACAGGACTCTGGTTCTACTCATAATGTGAAGATGACCCATCGGCTGTTGAAAAAGAATGTGCCGGACTTCCCAAAGCACAAAAAAATTGGTCTTTCAGCCGTCGGAATTTCAATCCACTCGACTGAAAATTGGGATCAGCAAAGGAGACAAAGATATGCCTGGAATGACCTTTCAATTTTAATTGTTCTTTAACAGTGGTGTAACGGAGAGTATTTGGGCACCCCTGCAAAGTCAGGTTTTGAGTCCCAAACCTCAGGCGTACTTGGTATCAGTCAGGCTTTGCCCCCCCCCGCATTGCGGAAGTGTACAATAACGCCATTGTAGAAATTCCCGTGGAGGAAGTGCCTGCTGTGATGGATGATAGGCCAAAGAAACTGAAAACCCATGTGAGATTAAAAAAAGATAATTTGGAATAAAATATGCAATGTATTACATTGATAAAAGTAAAATAAATTTTTAGGATTTGGATTCGAATTTGATTACAGTTTCTTTTTATTTTAACTTTTTCGTAATTGTACTGGCTGGTATAACTGTTCTTCGCAAGGGTGAATTGAAAAAGTAAAACAAGAGAGATTGAAGGATAAAGAAATTTTTAATGCGTTTATTTTAAGCAAATTAAAAAAAAAACTTTTTCAACATATCTCTGCTCAACAGCAACAACAAAAAATCATCTGCCAAATTTTTAGTTTTTAGGTCTAATAGTTGAAAAAAGGCATTTTTAAAAAAAATCTTTATTGTCCCCGGTAATACCCTTGTGCAGTGGCGTAACATACTCTCCCGCAACTTCCGGTCTCCGTACTGCTCACGAGGAGGATCAGGATTCTAGGGGACCTAAAGCCTGA
The DNA here is from genome assembly GCA_019973975.1 of Trichonephila clavata. NCBI lineage: Eukaryota > Metazoa > Arthropoda > Arachnida > Araneae > Nephilidae > Trichonephila > Trichonephila clavata. The sequence goes on along the minus strand of BMAO01001149.1, from coordinate 1,305 downwards.
CTGACTCCATGTATTTCGGCTTGGGGCTCAAAATATGACTATTATACTATTCTCTGTTACGCCACTGCTCATGAGGATAGACTTTTAAAAACCCCCTTCTTAGCTGATCTCTGCTCAGCAAAAGTAATATATTTTTTAAATTTCAGAGTTGTAGATTTAGTAATCCCTAAAACAGAATTTTTATATAAAATGCCTTCGCAACTCCCTTTGGGTGTCAATTTTTGCTTGGCGGATTTCTACTTCATGAAAGGAACACGCCAGCTAAATTTCAAGTCTGTAGGTCTAATAGGTCAAAACAGGATTATACAACGCCCCTTTAAACCCTCACCTCCCCCTTTGGTGTCTATTTTTGGAAAACTTATTTTATAGCAGATCTAGTCCATGAAAGGAACACTCCTACCAAATTTTATGTCTGTAGCTCTAATAGTTTCAGAGATATCGTGATGAGCGAGAAAAATTGAGTGAATTGCTTTTCTTTCCCTTATGCATATAGATTACAGCTTATGCGTGTGGGCACTATTAGGAAAGTTAAAACAAGAGATTTGAACTCTGTACCACTTAAAGTGTAACAAAAATTAAATCACATATTTACAACTAGTTATATTCAATGAATACAGATTATCATTAGCAAATGATGAGTTGTGTTGTGTTAATTATCGTGAGTTAGGATATGTGAAGTGTCGTATTTTAGGCTTACATTTAGCTTTACTTATGTGCGCTTTGACTTACTTAAAATAAAAAAATTTATGAACAGTTGGTTTCGATATTTTAAAGCGAGAGACTTGTGAATGCTACATATTCTATACATGTAAACTTTTTGAAATTTTTTTTCTGATGTGTGACTAAATTTAACTGGCATAGTAAGCAAAAAAGCAAAGACATTTCTTCATAAAAAAAAACTTTTTGAATAAAGAATACTCTTAAAAAAAAAAACAACATAATTTTGAAATTATCCTTTTCCATGTTGCTCTACTAAACTAAATGTTTTATAATTCGATATTTTTCTCGCAAAAAAAAAGAATTTTGTTTAAAACAAGATATCAATCAATGGCATGACCAAGTAATTTTAGCGCGTTTTTCACATGTTGTATTTTACAATAATGCAACTAATGAACTTTTTACTAACAGAAAGTAGTACTGTACCACTCCTCTAATGTACTACTATTGAGCTGAAAAGAAATAATGACACAAATCTGTATCAACACTATAAAAAAAGCAAAAAAAAAAAAATTTTTTTTACAGAAGATACAAAAGCCCGGACTTTCGAAATTCAGGAAAATTTGTAGGAAAATTCGGGAAAACTAT